>JAPMUY010002989.1:0-24707 GCA_026901105.3 Galaxias olidus | reverse complement strand
CAAAGGAAGCATGGATGTATTTGGTAAAATACTTTTAAGTTGTTCCAAACAAATGAAACTGAGAGCCACAATGAAATGGAGCAGATAGGCTGGTTTTCAATAGCTCGAATCCATATTAGTGTTTTCTATTGGCATTGAAGCAATAATATAGGCTAAATGTTAAGAACTGTTTTAAACTGTATGAATGTATTAAAAGCACTTGGTCATTTTCATGCGTTAAACGTGTTTGGTAAATTTAATCTTGATTTGATTTAATATAAGAAATATGAAAGCAGTGAGCAATCCATCAAATGTTTATATTTTTGCGGGACATGAATTGGGAGTTTCCGCGTCTGTGCTTCTTCTTACTGTTTTCTGTACATTCTATCACTGAATACAACACTGCTTAATGGAAATGCTCGTTAAATTACATTGAAGTTTGTAGGAAACCATCAGTGAACGAACGCCAAATGAATGTTCTCACGCGCGAACGCTCACGGTATAGTATAAACCCAGGCTTAAGGCTACACTGAAGCCACTGTGACCACCACTGCACAAGCCGTTTACCAAACATTCAAGGCCTTAATAATGCAACATTTTGTTTAATCACTAGTCACTGACTATAATATGTTTGGTTACAAAACACCAAGAACAAGTTCAAAGGTTTTTTAATGTGTATGATTAAATATGTAAATGGAAAATTTAAAACAAAAACAAAATAAAAACTAAGCATTATGTGCAGAGCTATTCCATTCAATGTTTATAACTTATATTATTTTTATTTACCTTCTATTGCAAATGTAGTTTGTCATTAAAACATAATGTAAATGTGTAGTTTGTCATTAAAACATAACGTAGTTGTGTGTAGTTTGTCATTGAAAGATTATCTAATCATATGCTTGTCGCATACAGACTAAGTTAAGGAGGCAAATGTCAGAAAGAAATATCAAGAAGACTAATTACAAACATTGAGACTGTTTCCTAAATAGTTTAGATAACTCCAAGCGACAGAAAGCCTTTTATACTTCAATTACAGCATGGTGGATATTAACAGATTGTAAACTCATAACATTCTTAGTCTATCTTTACTAAGGTAAAATATTACACCTCATAACTAATCATTATATTAATACACTTCTACAAAATGTATGAAATCGACAACTTAGGCATGAATTCAGGTATTACAAAAAGTGAAATGCAGACATTTTATATGTACACACACCGCAGGTAAGTGATGCCAGCACATAAAAGATTTCCAGCAGATTCATGAGATTTACTTAAATATGATGCAGCCGCCATAGAAGATGAGAACCCATATCTTCTGATCTTAAGGCACACTTGTGGATATGGTTGATAGTCCTAGGCTGCCAGAACATCAGCTCAGATGCTACTGTTGTAAATATGTGTATGACAGTCCTTAGTTGCTGTAGAAATGACTGCAGCTTGGAGGCCAACGTTAGGGAATATGTGTAGAGGATGAGTCCCAGCTGCTGTAGAAATGACTAGCAAGAGAGGCTAGTCGTTATGGAACATGTGGTGAGGACAGTCCTAGCTGCTGTAGAAATGACTAGCTCAGAGGCTAATGTTAGGGAATATGTGTGTGTGGAGGACAGTCCTAGCTGCTGTAGAAATGACTAGCTCAGAGGCTAATGTTAGGAATGACGTGGCAGAGGATAGTCCCATCTGCTGTAGAAATGACTAGCTCAGAGGTTTATGCTAGGAAGCAGGCAGAGGACAGTCTTAGCCATGTAGAAATGACTAGCTCAGAGGCTAATGTTATAATATGTGCAGATAGTAGTCCGAGCTGCTGCAGAAATGACCAGCTCAGAGTCAGTGTTTAGGAATATGTGCAGAGGATAGTCCTAGTTGCCAGAAATGCCGTGTGGCTGACTAGCTTAGAGGCCACATTAGTGAAATGCTGGAGGAACAGGATGCAGACTCCATGTACAGCATTAAGATCTAGATCAAACCACCGCACATAAGTATGGACCAGCTACTTTGGGTGGAAGGTGATTATATAACAATGTATTAATTAATTAAGTAATTTAATTTAAATATAATTTTAAAAGGGAGTATTCCTATGAATGCCTCACACAATAAGTCAAATGCAATTGCAACAAAAAAATTTAAACAGAAGCACCATCCCGTATAGAAAAGTACCAAAATATCCATCTAGTTATGGTTAACTAATGCTTCCATGTGTTTTAGTGGTTGTGCAACAATTCTACCTAGGGAGCCCTCTAAGATAACACAGGGGGTGCCATTTCTCTACTGCATACATTCTGTTTGAGCCCTTCATCCACACTCACCTGTTAGTCATTTAAGCTGGGCCCCATGTTCATTTTCACCAGCCCTAACCACATCCTTGCTCTGTCATTGGCTTAGCTTTCAAGACCTATTCCGTGCCTCCAGCCCCTGATTATTCTTGATTGGAGGGAAAATACATAAAATGTGTCAGGAGCCTCTGAAAATAAAGCCAAGGGTATCCTTGACCACTTCAGCTGGCTAATAACATAAAATGAAATACATGACCTGGAAAGGATGGGTGCTAATATTTTTGAGAAGTTGAACAATTGTAGGCACTTTTTTTTTACTTCTCAATGATTGTTTGCTTAGCTCACTACGTTAAAAGACAGTGTACATGTAACCTCCACCAGCATCTTGCCAGTCTTTAATTTCTAGTCCAAATCCAAACATGGCAGGAAATCAGAGAGGAATCTAATGTATTTAAATATATATATATTTAAATAATAAAAAATGAAAAGGGTTAGGTGGGGTTACATACAAACTAGACCTTAAGTCCTAAGACAATAGTTTGATCTCATGCAGTTCCTGAACGCAGTAGTTTGAACCCTGCATGTCTTTGGTCTGGAGGGGCCTAGTCTTTAACCAGAAGCCAGAAGGTCTGGGGTTGGCCCTGAACAGAGGAAAGGCCCCATGTGAGTGATGAGGTTGGGTTTCAGTGTTAAATTGCCTCTGGGAGGACCTGGGTCATGTGGCACAGAACCATGTCCTTGGCGTTACTCCTTCCACAGAAAAGGAGTCATACTGGGCCACCCTTTGGGAGGAGCACGGGGCAGAGTGATGTGGTCGGGGTGCAGCACCGTGGCTGGGGAGACAGAGTAGAGCTGTGGGCTGGTTTGACCAGAGCTCCAGGGGAGGTAGGCCTGCCTGCGTGCCTCACGCGGCCACAGAACAGGGCTGAGAACAGCAAGGCTGGGGGGACAGGGGGCGGGCGGGGCCGGGGAGGGAGGCAGACAGAGAGAGACAGTGTCTCTCACTGTCTGCAGGCCCGGCCACCTAGCAGTATGTAGGGGTTTTGGCCCAGTAGCGCTGGCAGCCTCTGGTGGCACAGTCGAGACGCAGGCTGCAAGCTGTCGCGTCCAAGGGACAGAACATCTCACAGCACGGGATGAAGTCCCTGCCGGGGCAGAGCGTCGTCCCCCAGAACCACCAGCATGGCCCGGCCAGCTCTCAGCCTTCTCAGCAGAACACGCAGTCCCTCTTCCCCTCCAAAGGTGCTGACCTGCCCCACGTCCCCGTACCTGCTCCCCCGCCACCACGCACTCACTGGGAACTGAGCCTGACCAGCACCGCGTCCTCGGTTCCTCAGGACTGCCGCACGTTCATGGCTCATCAGGGACACGAAGCAGGAGCTCTCTGCTGGTGGTGGCAGTCTCAGGAGAGCGCTGACGCCGGCATCACCCTGTAGCAGGAAGTCATGCCCCTCCGGGCGACGGGCCGTCACCACAGCAACCAGGAGCTCAACCGCGGGGATGTCTCGGGGAGGCTGGACGACAAGGAAGAGGAGGAGCCACCCCGCCAGTAGCGGAGCGCTCTCTGTCTCCGCCCACAGGCCATCCTCTTCCGGAGCACCCGTTTACCTTGGGAGTCCAGGCAGAGCCATCGCAGGCAGTAGTAGGAGTAGAGCAGGCGGTGACAGCACACAGGAAGCACCAGCACCAGAGGTCACCACACACAGGAACCACGGCCTGGGTCAGCGGACTGGACCAGCGTGCGTGCGCTGCTTTGCTGAGCGGACGCCACCGCAGGCACATCAATGCTGTGAACGCTTGAGTGGCCTTTCAAGGGATGTAATGAACACCGGGCCAGACCTGCTGCTGGGTGTGTACCGGAAACCCAGTCAAAAGCCTGATGCTAACGACCTTGGTAGCAAGGTGCGGCCAGCGTGAGAGGTGTTGAATAATATCACCAGCAAAGGCTACCCGGAAGATGGAACTGGCCCAGTAAACTGGATGCAGCTCGGTCAACTGTTACAATGAGAACAAAATCCCTTTGTGTTGACATTCTATTCCTAACCCAAAATGGAAAAAGTTACAGGTAAACATCCACGCATTCCTCATTTAGCGTTCCTCTGCTGGGCAACTGTACTCCCGTCATCAAGTGGGATCTGTAAAAAGATATCAGGTTACTGTCTTAACAGCTTAGGCCTCGTAATAAAACACTTGACTCACGCTAACATCTAATGAGCAAACTGAATCAACACATATTAAATCTAAAGCTAAGTGACAAAAATGCTAGTGTCGAGATCCAACGTTATAAATGCGATCTAAGCTGCTGAATTGCGCAAACACATAGATACAGCCTACATTTCACGACCTCTGGTGAGAAGAGATCCAGAACTCATCATGTTTGCTTGGTATTGTTTGTTACTGGAACATTAGCATGTTAAATCCGGACGTGGCTAAACCTAGATCAGAACCTAAACATTTCCGCAAATGTTTCAGCTCCCAAAAACACAAAGTTCTCAAAACGGACAAAAACGGTGCCACAGATGCAACGACTGAATCAAATGTTTTAAAATAGATAACGTCAATTTAAGACAGGTTTTGGAATAACTCCCTACCTCAACTTTAACACTTCCAGTCACCGTATGGCTGCCATAGGATCAGGGTTATGAATCTCTTTAGTAAGTGTAGCAACGTTTTAGAAACGCGCAGTTGTAAACGGATTACCGTAATGGCACCAATAAAAGTGCAGAGGGCTGTTGTTTAAAAATGGAACCGCAATGATGGAAGCTCGCACCACGAGCACCAAATGGTAGGCCCAGCCACAGTAGGCATGGGATAAACCCAACAGCGACGTGGTGTGGTCAATCGGCAGCTGTACTCACGCAGCGGTGAAGAAACCGCTGCTGTGTAAAACCGCTGCTTTGAAACCGTTTAAATCAACACAAATATAACGTTTTTGTTCATCTGAGTCTTTTAAGTTATTCCAGAGTAATACTTAGTTTCACAAAATAGAAGTGTTTATATCTATAGATCTCTTGCTAATTCGGAGTTGGCTTCCAAAGAACGATAGGCTGTGTTGTTATATGAAAATCAACTGAGTAGTTTAATAAAAAAAAAATTATTTAATATCCAACGATTGGTGGACTGGTTTAAGAATATATTATCAATCACTGGAAATTCCAGCTTTCCTTATTTCTACTGTTAAATAATAACTTTGTCATTTCAAAACGCCCGCAAAGTCAATGCTGGGTTTGGTCATAATGCTCTATTTTCTTTCTCAAACAGGCACGAAAAAGACTAGCACTCCTTGTTTTCTCAAATGAATTTGCCTCGGTGTTCCCATTACTTTTCACTGCAAAACTTCATTTTGAAGTAAACCCCTGTCCGGACATGACCTTACGAGGCGTAACGAATCAGTAAACAAATATATATTTAAAATACGTGTCATGTACTTAACTTGAATCGCTACTAACTTTAATCAAAAAGTTTCATCGTGGCCTTTCAACTGTGACTAGACTGAGGTCTCTTGAAAAGATTCAGCCCAAAAAAAGTAAACGTTTTTCGAAGGCAAAAAAAGATCTCTCTCAAAGTTTTCCGTGCCTTGCTGCCTTCCCAGCTTCATTTCGTCAGACAGCGGTAAAACAGAAGTCATTCTTTACCATAGCTTTCTAGCAAGTTTCTGTTTCGATTTCAGTCGCGTTGATTGAAATCCATAAAGCGAGACATATTTTATAGATATATATAAAAATATATGTATAGTTATGTCAGTCAGTTTGGCTACTATTACATAGGCCTATAACACATTGATTTTTAACTTTAGCAATGCTGATTGATTGTAAATTTAAGTGATTCTCATCGGTAACGTTGTCTGTTCCAAGATAAAAGGCAACCTAGTTGTTGCATTCTTGAGCAGGGTAATTTTAAGATGGCCTATCAAGGCAATTAAGTATATATTAATGATCCTTGCGGATTTGAAAATCATCATCATCATCATCATCATTTCATCCGCTTTGTCCGGGGATCGGGTCGCGGAGGTGGCAGTTCCCAGCAGGGCATCCCAAACTTCCCTTTCCCGGGCCACATTTACCAGCTCTGACTGGGGGATTCCAAGGCGTTCCCAGGCCAGTGTGGAGATACAGTCCCTCCACCTGGTCCTAGGTCTACCCCACGGCCTCCGCCCAGCTGGACGTGCCTGGAACACCTCCCTAGGGAGGCGGCCAGGTGGCATCCTTACTAGATGCCCGAACCACCTCAACTGGCTCCTTTCTACGCAAAGAAGCAGCGGCTCTACTCAGAGTCCCTCACGAATGGCTGAACTTCTCACCCTATCCCTAAGGGAGATGCCAGCCACCCTCCGGAGGAAACTCATTTCCGCGGCTTGAATCCGCGATCTCGTTCTTTCGGTCATGACCCACCCTTCATGACCATAGGTGAGAGTAGGAATGAAGATAGACCGGTAGATTGAGAGCTTTGCCTTCTGGCTCAGCTCTCTCTTCGTCACAACGGTGCGATAAAGCGACTGGAACACCGCACCCGCTGCTCCAATTCTCCGGCCCATCTCTCGTTCCATTTTCCCCTCACTTGAGAACTAGACCCCGAGATACTTGAACTCCTTCACTTGGGGTAAAGACTCATTCCCTACTTGGAGTAGACAATCCATCGGTTTCCTGCTGAGAACCATGGCCTTTTCAAAAACTTTTCATATTTAAAATACTTCTGCTAATGAAGAACTATGCATGATAAGAGTTTGAGGTATCATATCAATTGCCGTGAGAAAATCTGGACCTTTCCTTTCATCTTTTGTTTTCCTGTTGTCCACCGAAGCATTGGTTTGCGTTGAGTGGTATGTCCAGTAGGTATTTGTGACCACGGTTGCGTACATGAAAAATCAGTGCCTCAAGAAAACAAGAAAACCTATTTGTTCGTCAGATAGTTTATTATCTTGTTTAGGTTTTCAGAGCAGACTGCAGAAAATAGAAGATTGGCAACTCGTAAACAGCTAAAAATACAAGATCAATAGAATACAAGATGATCGTCATTATAAATTAAATATTTGCCTATAATATAGGAGTTTCTTGGGTAGAGAGTGGTGACTTTTTTGCAAGCACGGAATATAAGACGACAACTGTGCGGGAGGCAAGGAAAACGATAGTATTTCAACGAGAGAATATGTCTGTTTATTGCAGCTTTATAGGCTAAATAAGCAGATTATGTACAAATAATATTGAGCAATGATCTTGCAATCGGATCTATATTTTACGGAGATAGTTCTGACTGAAATGTATTTTCGACACGGTGATTATCTGGCACTGATTATGGTGTACAAATGCAATTGCAAGCAGTAGGCTATCTGTCGTTTGGAGCCGTAATTTTTGTTGCCTATGGCCGCGTCATAAAAAAGCCAAGTTGTTTGACACGTTCGCAGTTTTCAGCATACACGTTTTTTATATTTTTGCCTTAATTTAGGTAAACGACCATGTAACTGTAAAGGCAGTGAGTTTTTCAAAGTATCTGCAGCAACATATACATTATTTTTCCCAGACAAAGAAGTAAACTAATGTCATAGTTGGCCATAGGAGGTTTGAGCTTTTTGAAGACACCGCTTGTCCACACCGAAGTATCAACTCGGTAAAATTAAAAACCTTTTTTCGACACTAAAACTCACATTTAGATCAACTGAAAAATTATGAATTTGTTTTTATTAACAAACGTTTAGTAGTAACACAAATTTGGAGCATTCACTGTTTAATCACTTGATTTAAAAAAATAAAATGAAAACACGTTTGTCCTGCCTAGTCATAGATGTGTACGGACCTCGCGTTTGGGATCTGATGTGCGTCTAGCCGTCTGCACGGTCGCAACAATGGGGCGGTCAACTGTCAAGAGATGAGTGAATTAGACCGCTTGAAAAAACGCCGTCTTTGCGAACATATGTTGCAGGCAAAAATAGGAACACCACCAATTTGCATGAGCATTTGTAAATACACCATCCTGCTGAGCACGCTATGCTAACACAGAGAGCAGCGGACATTGAATTAAATTTTACAATTTACATGTGATTTATTTACCAAACTCAATTCTCAAGGAGGCAGACCATTAAATTAGCTAAATAAAATGACAAAAATTGGCCCCAAAAATCGTGGTAAAAAAACAACCTGTGATGGACTCAGCCAATCGCCAATTAGTCAATAGCCAATATATTCGTCCAATCGCCTATACTATAGTCAGCGTTGTAGGGCAGTAGTGACAAGGTAATATTTATATTTACAAAGTAATATTTTGGTCAGATTAACACAAAATCTTATGACATAAATTGAATCAAAACTTTTTTCCAATGTCAGGTAAACCATTCCTACAGTTTAAATGACCCACCATTGACAGCCTGGGTTGCTGTAGAGAAGGAGGGATTGGTGTGATTTGGCCACTGCACTTGTATGGAAGGGTTAGGTGAAGTGTGTTCGCATGTATGTGCCATACTCTTCTATTTGCTAGCTGGGGTTGCCACCTTAGTCCTGTAAAAAATCCTGGACACATACGAAGCTGAGCAACTGAGTAAACCAGACCTCTGCAGAGTAAAACTCAGAACAGCTATTTTTACCTTAGTACGTGTTCCGTGTTTGACTGGGTTCCAGGTTTCAGGCTACTTAGTGCAGAAGTTGTAACGAACCGAAGGTGGACCCAGATGCAACACACAACTCCCAGGATTAGTTGTAATATCCTTTTATTCCCACCACAGGACAATGGCCAAAAAGCCAAAGACAGACAATAAGAAATGCAGGGCAAAATCAGAGTCAGGTTCAGAAGGCTAGGTAGTTTACTGGGGAACAGGCGAGGAAGGAAAGTCCAATTCCGGCTGAGTCGGCAACGGCCGATCCAAACAGTGAATGCGGGGAAAGTCTGGCATGAGAACAGCAAAGAACAATCTGGCAGTGAGTGTGTGGAAAACTGGACACTAAATAGTGGCAGAGTCAATGACAATCAGATGTGTGTGCAGGTAAGCAGCAGGTGTGTGTGATTGTACTGATTGCAGCGGTGCAGAGTGAAGCAGGGGCGTGGCAGAGTCAATGAATGACCTGTAACTGGTGGTGGAGGCTGTGACAGAAGTCAAGTTTAGTGAGTTAGCAAGCTTTGTGAAATACGCCCTGTATAGCTCCATGTGGACTGTCACTGTAATCCCTTTGCAAGTTGCTTAGGATAAAAGAATTTGCTTAATGACGAAAAATGACTGAATGTTAATAAATAGTGGTAATCATACAAAAGTGGAAACATACTTTTAGTACTGTGTAGGCCATATTTGATGGTGAAATTGTTCCTTAACCTAACCTCAACTGAAAATTAAGACTCCAAAAGTCCGGCAGCAACGAGCGACCAACTGAGAAATCTATATTTACTATATCTATATGTAGCACCCCATCCCTATTACATGTTCTCTTCATGTAATCTCTGTTAGAGATGGGCCCTGAGTTAACACCAGATTAAGTTAGACCTAGATGTAAACTTATGTATTCCTATGTTACTGTAGCTGTTTTAAAGGTTATGGAAACTAATGAGAATTATTGTTATACTTGTCCTATTGGGTACACTCTATACCCAGTGAATATCTATACAAAGGCCTATATGATTACATATTAGTGTCAATAAACAAACCAAATGAATTGCAATCAACTATTATATAATATGCCAAGAATAAGTCATTTACATTTGTACTTTTCTCCAAACAAATTACAATCAATAACATTCACTTAGGTTATTATGCAAAAATAATTACTGACCATGTAAACTACACACCTAGTTACATTTTACCCAAAATGTATACTAACAAATATTATTAATCTTATAAAGGCACACTTATAGTAGCAGTTAATACAATTAACTAACAATTAACTAAAGTGTGGGCCCACCACACACACACACACACACACACACACACACACACACACACACACACACAGCGCGCGCGACGTTGCAGGCCTGACAGTCAGTTTGGAACGGTGTGGCTGAAAAAACAGTATCCCCTTCACTTGCTGAGCAAGCCTTAACCAATGGCTCTGTCCACGTGAGGCTTTCGCTGCAGGAAAGGCGATCGTCTCCCACGCTGCCAGAGGACCTCTGAGCACCCAGTTGGTTCTGAGGGCTGTCTGGATAGTCCTCTGTTACTAACAGTCTAACTTCACCAAAGCTGATCGTTTGGTGCTCAACGTAACGATTGCACAGTTGACTCCCTTCACACACGGACGTTCATGCTGTAACATGCGGGCTAGCTTAACTTTCTTAAACTCTTAGCCTAGCCTCTGAACGGCAAGCATCAGATTCAAAAGCGATATAAATATATCTGACAGAAAATAAAAGAAACATACACTACAATATAATTCTGTACTTCTTTCATCAACAAAAGCGTATCAACTTGCTTTTATTTCGTTTTCACGTTATTATTAGTTCGCTTGAGTGTAAATTCTCTCCACACCTCAGTCTCTCTTTTCTTTTCTTTTTAGACTTCCCCCACTCTTCCTTTGGACACCCAGAATACATACAATTCCCACCCCTGACCGTAGGTGGTTGGCTGAATTAACCTTCAATTAACTCACTGACCAATACCATTAATGGTAAGGTAACATGTCAGAAACACTTAACTAACCTGGTTAGCTATAGTTATCTCTTAAAGGCACAGTACACGATATTTGATAGTGCTTAAATTTAAATAGTGGGATCAACGCTTATTTGCAGAGTTACACAAAACCTTAATTGTATATGGAAATGCCAACCTTTTAGTGTTCTTTTATTATTATTTTAAAGGTATCTTTTTACCACCGGGTTACATCTATATCACGCACACACACACACACGCACACACGTACACAACCACACATGCACGCACGCACACGCACACACACACACACACACACACACACACACGCACACGCACACACAGACACCGACAAACACGCACACACACACACACACACACACACACACACACACACACACACACACACACACACAACATGACCCTACGACACCCAGTGTTCTTCACCACAGTTTGACTAGTTCCTCAGTAATCTCAAAGAAGGATTCAGATATGATCAGAAAAGTACTGCACGTTTTCATGGTAAATAAGACCTAGATCAACCAGTTATCAGTGCATAGCTGCCTGAGGAGCCTGACGCGCCTCAGGTGCGTGATAAGCTCTCTATGACGTCCTCCTTTAGAAAGACACACCCATCGTCACGTAGCACTCTGGTTAAACACCTTCCATTGACCTGCACTCTGGTTAAACACCTTCCATTGACCTGCACTCTGACTCTGCTTAAACATCTTCCATTGACCTGCACTCTGACTCTGCTTAAACACCTTCCATTGACCTGCACTCTGACTCTGCTTAAACATCTTCCATTGACCTGCACTCTGCTTAACCCTCTGATCCCCAAGCCATTTCTGGGTGTTGTTTGACGGAAGCGCCTTCCATTGCACCTAATCTGGTTTGAGCGCGCTGTCGAAAGATCTAGCAGTCCGGTTGAGAACGCCTGTTCATTGAACAGTTCTCTGGTGTGATAACATGCTTGCAATTTTGACCTGCACTTTCGTTAAAGACCTTCCATTGACATGCATTCTGGTTGATCACCTGTCGCATGGGTTTGCAGGTTATGAGGGTTAAACACTTTCCATTGACCTGCACTCTGACTCTGCTTTAACACCTTCCATTGACCTGCACTCTGACTCTGCTTAAACACCTTCCATTGACCTACCCTCACAGAGAGAGAGGTGAGAGAGAACAGAGAGAGAGAGAGAGAACAGAGATAGAGAAAGGAGAGAGAGAACAGAGAGAGAAAGAGAACAGAGATAGAGAGGAGAGAGACAGAGAGAGAGAGGAGAGAGAGAGAGAGGAAGAGAGAGAGAACAGAGAGAGAGAGAGAGAGAACAGAAGATGAAGAGAACAGGCTCATCAGCAGGACACACCCCTCCCTGATGATGTCACCACAAACAGCAACAGTATCAGGGTCACACATCTCCAATTAAACATTCCAACACCCTAACCCTAACCCTACACACTATCCTTATGTCATGGTGGTATGTTTCACAGCTCAATTAAAACAATAATACTCACCCTAACCCTTTTCCTCCAAGCTACCATGACTTGACAGTATTTTTCATGCCTTTGTACAACACCTGAGTAAATTATCAGAATCCTCATCAGTAAAAAGCATGCAACAGGTTTGTAGATTTGAATCTAAATAAGATATGGACTACCACTTTTTGAAAGACAAAGTAGATCTCATCCAATCGCTGGACCAATAACTCTAATCTGTTTCCTACACATTGGGGCCCTATCCATCTCAAGAGCTCCACACTGGGGCCCAGTCCATCTCAAGAGCTCCACACTGGGGCCCTGTCAATCTCAAGAGCTCCACACTGGGACCTTGTCCATCTCAAGAGCTCCACACTGGGGCCCAGTCCATCTCAATACCTCCACACTGGGGCCCTATCTATCTCAAGAACTCCACACTGGGACAGTTCTTCTGAAACAAACAAAATGAGGGAACAACTAAAGAAGAGAAGCAGAGAAAAGACAGAGGAGGGAGGGAACTGAGAGGGAGGGAGGGGGGAGGGAGGGACCTAGGAGGACTGGAGAGAGAGAGACGGAGGGGTACCTGGGAGGGAGGGAGGGAGTTTTTGCTGTGTAGTTTTCTATGGTTATCCAATGGAGGAATCCCTACACATCTAAACACAACGTGATCCCTTCAGAGATCTAAACACATGACCCCTACAGAGATCTGAACACAACATGACCCCTACAGAGATCTAAACACAACATGACCTCTACAGAGATCTGAACACATGACCCCTACAGAGATCTAAACACAACATGACCCCTACAGAATCTAAACAAACATGACCTCTACAGAGATCTAAACAGAACATGACCCCTACAGAGATCTGAACACAACATGACCACTACAGAGATCTGAACACAACATGACCCCTACAGAGATCTGAACACATGGCCCCTACAGAGATCTGAACACAACATGACCCCTACAGAGATCTGAACACATGGCCGGTACAGAGATCTGAACACAAGATGACCTCTACAGAATCCCAAACAGAACATGACCTCCACAGAGATCTAAACACAACATGACCTCTCTAGATCTAAACAGAACATGACCCCTACAGAGATCTGAACACAACGTGACCCCTACAGAGATCTGAACACAACGGACCCCTACAGAGATCTGAACACAACATGGCCTACAGAGATCTGAACACAACATGACCCCTACAGAGATCTGAACACATGGCCGGTACAGAGATCTGAACACATAACCCCTACAGAGATCTGAACACATGACCCCTACAGAGATCTGAACACATGACCCCTACAGAGATCTGAACACAACATGACCCCTACAGAGATCTAAACACAACATGACCTCTACAGAGATCTGAACACAACATGACCCCTACAGAGATCTGAACACAACATGACCCCTACAGAGATCTGAACATAACAGCCCTACAGAGATCTGAACACATGACCCCCTACAGAGATCTGAACACAACATGACCCTACAGAGATCTGAACACATGAAAACCCCCTACAGAGATCTAAACACAACATGACCCCTACAGAGATCTGAACACATGACCCCTACAGAGATCTAAACACAACATGACCCCTACAGAGATCTGAACACATCACCCCTACAGAGATCTGAACACAACATGACCCCTACAGAGATCTGGACACAACATGAGCTCTACAGAAATCTAAACACAACATGAGCCCTTCAGAGATGTGAACACATGGCCGGTACAGAGATCTGAACACAACATGACCCCTACAGAGATCTGAACACATGGCCGGTACAGAGATCTGAACACAACATGACCCCTACAGAGATCTGAACACATGGCCGGTACAGAAATCTAACACTACATAAACATCAGCGTTAGGAACTCGACACCTCTTTGACAGGACTCTGTTGGCTCCAGTAACAGCCTGTAAGCGGAGTCCTCTGTGCGGGGTGTTAGTCCTCCGTGTCAGGTTACCGCGGCAACGCCAACCACAGGAGTGGGGGAGGGTGGTAGCTGAGGGTGATGGGTAAAGCTGTCATGAGTGATTAGATTATTATAATATCTTTGAATGATGTGATCATGAGTGATTCGATTATTGAATTGTGAGAATGAAGTGATGACTGAATGTAAGGGGGGGGCGTTTCTTGCGCTCTGTACAGCTACTTTTACAAGACCCTGAAATAAACTTACTATGACCCTGCTTCAAAACATCTTACACTAAACAGCAAAGGTATTATCTTATTATGGAGGTATCAAGTTAGTTGCCTGTCTAACTCACTCTTCTCATCTTCCTTGTGTAGCTGCCTTCTTCACAAAGTTTTGGCTTTAGGTTAAGTAACAGTTAAACCCTGTTAAATAATGGTGAAGCTAGATTAAATAACGGTTAAACCCTGTTAAATAATGGTGAAGCTAGATTAAATAACGGTTAAACCCTGTTAAATAATGGTGAAGCTAGATTAAATAACGGTTAAACCCTGTTAAATAATGGTGAAGCTAGATTAAATAACGGTTAAACTGTTGCTTCTATCCCCTCGGCTCTCACTTCCCTACTCGCATCCACCCCCCCAGCCTACACTGCACCCCTGCAATAAGACCCGCAAAGGCAGATTGTTGACGTGGAAACAACTTAGTGACATGGTGAGGCTGTCCCGTTGCTGTGGCGATAAGTCAACCATTTCAAACATTTATAGGTGCAGTTTCCAGGACAAGTTTAGACTAAACTCTGCACATCTTTCCCAACAAAACAATAATGGCTGGCCAACCCGCTGATACTGTAAGAGGACGGGCCAGCCGGGTGTGTCCATTTCAGGCGGCGCAGCGCAGACAGACAGGTTTATCTAGTTTGGTGGATCCTTAAGAGGAGTGCAAACACTGTTCTCCCCATAGTACTGAGAAGGTAAGGCAGCAGGACCAGAAACATGGCATCCAACACGCGCACCATGGGGAATCTCCCCAGCGGACTGGGATCTGTACCACCATCCTATGACATCTTCTACCCGTTAGAGCTGGTGAGTGGATCTTCAGTCCCCACTCTAAGGCTGCAGTGAATTGTTACACTGCGCATGTACAGAAGTTTAGTAAATGTGTTTTATTGTTAAATAAACACCAGAATAATCACTTTGTGTGCTATTACAAAATCCCAAATTACATTCAACATTATCAGTAGAGCTTTCATATAATGTAAATATCATATAGTTATATCTGCATGTTTGTATTTAATTTTATTGTTGACACTGAACGAAATCAAACCTTCAAAACCTAACATTAGATCAAATGAGGGATGTTTAGCAAAATAACAGTTATGACAAAAAGGTATAAAAAATACTATAAAAATACTAAAATTGGTTCCTTGTTAAACGTCATGACTGTGGAGCAGTTTTTGGCCAGTCTCCCTTGGCAGATCTCTTATCTCAATGGGACTTCCTGGTTAAATAAAGGCCATACCAGCGACAGCCTTTCTCAAATTAGAAAGTAAAGTTTAAAGGAAAAGGTAATTGTGATGCTTGCTTAGGCTATTCCATCTAGCAACACTTCTATAATTAAGACATTTATGTCAACAGCTTTAATTATTTATAGACTGAGTTAACAACTGAATTCTAGGAGTGTATCTGTCCCTGAAAAGTAGCATTTAGAATTCCACCACACCCTACTCTCAGTCAAGGTTATGCCTCTGCAAAGTCAAGCTGTCAGTCAGGTGTCTTTTGCGCCCTGCAGAGCAGGCCATTGTTACCACAGGGAGGGGGCAGAGCAGGCCATTTTACCACAGGGAGGGGGCAGAGATGAGTGGCTCAAAACATAGGGATGAGAGTTTCTGCTGGCCAATGAGGAGAGGGATGAGAGTTTTTGCTGGCCAACGAGGAGAGGGATGACAGTGTCTGGCTGGCCAATTAGGAGAGGATGACAGTGTCTGCTGGCCAATGAGGAGAGGGGATGAGAGTGTCTGCTGGCCAATGAGGAGAGGGATGAGAGTGTCTGCTGGCCAATGAGGAGAGAGGGATGAGAGTGTCTGCTGGCCAATGAGGAGAGGGATGACAGTGTCTGCTGGCCAATGAGGAAAGGGATGACAGTGTCTGCTGGCCAATGAGGAGAGGGGTGACAGTGTCTGCTGGCCAACAAGGAAAGGGATGACAGTGTCTGCTGGCCAATGAGGAGAAGGATGAGAGTGTCTGCTGGCCAATGAGGAAAGGGATGACAGTGTCTGCTGGCCAATGAGGATAGGGATGAGAGTGTCTGCTGGCCAATGAGGAGAGGGATAAGAGTGTCTGCTGGCCAATGAGGAGAGGGGTGACAGTGTCTGCTGGCCAATGAGGAAAGGGATGACAGTGTCTGCTGGCCAATGAGGATAGGGATGAGAGTGTCTAATGGCCAATGAGGAGAGGGATGAGAGTGTCTGCTGGCCAATGAGGAGAGGGATGAGAGTGTCTGCTGGCCAATGAGGAGAGGGATGACAGTGAGCAGCTTTCAGAGTTCCACTTGCGCCAGCTCCAATCACTACACATAAATATCACATTATCATTAGTAACATAACCATTCTCACCCGCTCCACAGGACTGTGGTCTGTGTACAGCAGTCCTTTTCCCTTATAGTGTTGTGTTGTGTGTGTGTGTGTGTGTGTGTGTGTGTGTGTGTGTATTTCAGGTGTTTGGGGGTCTAGTGTGGATCCTGATTGCCTGTAACTTGCAGCCGGCCAACCCTCTGGCTGGGTGATGTTCGTGTCTGTCTTCTGCTTCCTCATGACCTTCATCTGGATGATGGTGTTCTCCTGCGGCTCTCACCAGAACTCTGGAAGCTGGGCGTCTGCTGTGAGTGACGAGCTATGGAGTAGGGATGGGCATTTTAGGCCATATCACTTCGAATATTCTATCAAAAATATTTTGGGTGATCGATTAACCGAAATAGAAAGATTATATAAAGAAAAAAAAATTTCTTCTTGCACTTGTAATGTATCTTGAAGGGCTTCCGTGATCTGGCCTTTGCTAAATAAACATATTCCTTTTCCAATTTCTGAACATTTCTTACTCTGACACATTTGGGCAGATTTTCTCTGATCTCTGAGCGGAGAGTCGGCGATATAAAGCGCATGTGTTTGTATCGGTGATCCAGCGCACTAGCATAGAGCTCTCTCGTGCCTTCAGTGGGCGCGCTGCCTGCAAGTTTAAACTAGGACTAGACGTGGAAAGCAGGGAAAATGTATCTGATACATTGCAATTGTGCTTTTTCTTTCTACTTTTTACATATTTCAATGGCATTGATGTACACGTTATCAACAGCATGTAATCAAAATAGCTAATTCATAATATTTAAATTAATTTATTAAATTAAAATATGAATAAACAACTGCAGCTATATTCGAATACTCCACAATTTCCGAATAATCGAATATTCGAATAACCGTGCCCATCCCTACTCTGGAGGCTGTAATCTGTGTCAGCACCACAGCCCTCATGTTTCACTGTCTCTCCCTGCAGGACTTTGTTATGGAGGCTGTAATCTGTGTCACATGTTTCACTGTCTCTCCCTGCAGGACTTTGTTATGGAAGCTGTAATCTGTGTCACATGTTTCACTGTCTCTCCCTGCAGGACTTTGTTATGGAAGCTGTAATCTGTGTGTCACATGTTTCACTGTCTCTCCCTGCAGGACTTTGATATGGAGGCTGTAATCTGTGTGTCACACGTTTCACTGTCTCTCCCTGCAGGACTTTGTCATGGAGGCTGTAATCTGTGTGTCAGCACCACAGCCCTCATGTTTCACTGTGTTTCTTTCTGCAGGACTTTGCGTACCACAGCCTGGCTGCCTTCTTCTACCTCAGTGCGTCTGTAGCCCTGGCATATATCACCCTGATAATCCAAACCGCTCTAGGTCTCCTGTACTATCGCATAATGATTTCTGCCGTGGTAAGAGTCCCTCTGTTGACGTTTTACTGGTTTTTACTTTGTACATAACCTGATACAGTATGAGAGACGTTTACTTTGTACATAACCTGATACAGTATGAGAGACGTTTACTTTGTACATAACCTGATACAGTAAGAGACACTTGTGAAAATGCTGACCCAAATTAATCTTTTGGAAACAAAAGGTATCTGAATGTAATGTTCTTTGTTGCCATGTCTACTGTGTATCAACTCTCTGCTGTAATAACTCCAGAAATTTAAATGCAGACACACACACACACACACACACACACACACACACACACACACACACACACACACACACTAACCCTAACCTCTAAACAGTCATGGAAGCATCATTTTGGTGTGACACAATCTGAGCTGCTGTCTGTCTGTCGGTCTGTCTGTCTGTCTCTCTGTCTGTCTGTCGGTCTGTCTGTCTATATCTCCAAATCTATAATACTCTGTCTGTCTGTCTGTCTGTCTGTCTGTCTGTCTGTCTGTCTGTCTGCTAATATAGTGTCGGTATATCTCCAAATCTATAATACTCTGCCTGTCTGTCCTTTAATATAGTTTCTGTATATCTCCAAAAATATAATACTCTGTCTGTCTGTCTGTCTGTCTGTCTGTCTGTCTGTCTGTCTGTCTCCAGGTATTCTCCTTCATAGCAACATTTCTCTACTTTGTCCACGCCATCTTCTCAGCCGTCCGTTGGAAGTCTTTCTAGAAGAAAAAGGAAAGTGTTAACAGCAACAGTGAGCCGCCAGGCTAGAGGAGCCATGCGTATGCTGGGGGTGGGATGTGGTCGCACTACCAGTCACGGCTACCTTGATCACCAAAGTGCTACACCAAAACAGAAATCATGTCAAACTGTGTTTACTTCTACAAACTTTTGTCGGGATTGATAGGACTATATTATTATCATTTTTTTCTGTACAATTTCACAGAAGTTGTGTGATTTTATTATTTTGTATTTTTATAATTACCTATGGTAACTTCAGAATAAAATCTTAAATCCAAAAACAGCAAAAGGTGGAAAATCTTTTCTCCTGCCTACTTTTAAATTATCACAATTTGCTACTAATGTGTATTTTGTAAATTTTTTAAACTTAAATCTGTTGTCCGTTACAATAAAGCTGTTCGGTAAACATTTTATTTTACAAGGCTAGTAATCTCATCCATTGTGAAAAGGTCTGAAAGCTCACCAGTCAGCCAGTCAGTCAACCAGCCAGCAAAATAGCCCGGCAGTCTACCAGCCAGCAAAATAACCAGTCAGTCAACCAGCCAGCAAAATAACCAGCCAGCCAGCCAGACAACCAGTCAACCAGCCAGCAAAATAACCAGTCAGTCAGCCAACCATCCAACCAGCAAGCAAAAATAACCAGTCAGCCAACCAGCCAGCCAGAACAATAACCAGTCAGCCAGCCAGCAAAATAACCAGTCAGTCAACCAGTCAGCTTGCCAGCAAATATAACCAGTCAGTCAACCAGCCAGCCAGAACAATAACCAGTCAGTCAGCCAGCAAAATAACCAGTCAGTCAACGAGTCAGCCAGCCAGCAAATATAACCAGTCAGTCAACCAGCCAGCCAGAACAATAACCAGTCAGTCAACGAGTCAGCCAGCCAGCAAAAATAACCAGTCAGTCAACATGCCAGCCAGCCAGCAAAATGACCGGTCAGTCAACCAGTCAGTCAGCAAAATGACCAGTCAACCAGTCAGTCAGCCAGCAAAATAACCAGTCAGTCAACCAGAGGTTCTATTTTTATAGAAGTTAAAAAATGTAACTTTAGATTAAAACTAGATCCTGTTTTTATTATTCAACCATCCAGAGCGTGGGCTGGTGACAGGGCCCTAACCAACAGCATGATCACCATGGCAACCTCACACACACACACACACGCACGCACGCACGTACGCACGCACACACACACACACACACACACACACACCCCTATACCCAGTCTATTTAGCATGGTGACCATGGAAATTTCACACACACACACACACACACACACACACACACACACCCTACACCCATACCAACAGCATGGTGACCATGGCAATCTCTCTCACACACACACACACACACACACACTGTACCCAGACCAACAGCATGGTGACCATGGCAATCTCACACACACACACACACATACACACACACACACACACACACACACACACACTCACCTTAACCAGACCAACTGCATGATGACCTTGGAACAATGGCAACCACACGCAAAGACACACACTGCACACACACACACACATACCTTAACATAATGACTCGAACACACCCACTCGATACATCGTCACGCAAGCAACATATCTACAGGGAATAGTCAAAGGAAACTGCTGAGCACAATTGTATGATCTTTAATGTACAGCAGAGGTAAAAAAACATTTCAACATGAGGACAGACTGACAGACACACTAAAGTATCATGAGGACAGACTGACAGACACACTAAAGTATCATGAGGACAGACTGACAGACACACTAAGTATCATGAGGACAGACTAACAGACACACTAAAGTATCATGAGGACAGACTGACAGACACACTAAAGTATCATGAGGACAGACTGACAGACACTAAAGTATCATGAGGACAGACTGACAGACACACTAAAGTATCATGAGGACAGACTGACAGACACACTAAAGTATCATGAGGACAGACTGACAGACACACTAAAGTATCATGAGGACAGACTGACAGACACTAAAGTATCATGAGGACAGACTGACAGACACACTAAAGTATCATGAGGACAGACTGACAGACACACTAAAGTATCATGAGGACAGACTGACAGACACTAAAGTATCATGAGGACAGACTGACAGACACACTAAAGTATCATGAGGACAGACTGACAGACACACTAAGTATCATGAGGACAGACTGACAGACACTAAAGTATCATGAGGACAGACTGACAGACACACTAAGTATCATGAGGACAGACTGACAGACACACACTAA
Source organism: Galaxias olidus (assembly GCA_026901105.3). Lineage (NCBI taxonomy): Eukaryota > Metazoa > Chordata > Actinopteri > Galaxiiformes > Galaxiidae > Galaxias > Galaxias olidus. The sequence goes on along the minus strand of JAPMUY010002989.1, from coordinate 3,521 downwards.
GTATCATGAGGACAGACTGACAGACACACTAAAGTATCATGAGGACAGACTGACAGACACACTAAGTATCATGAGGACAGACTGACAGACACACTAAGTATCATGAGGACAGACTGACAGACACACACTAAGTATCATGAGGACAGACTGACAGACACACTAAGTATCATGAGGACAGACTGACAGACACACTAAAGTATCATGAGGACAGACTGACAGACACACTGAAGTATCATGAGGACAGACTGACAGACACACACTAAGTATCATGAGGACAGACTGACAGACACACTAAGTATCATGAGGACAGACTAACAGACACACACTAAGTATCATGAGGACAGACTGACAGACACACTAAGTATCATGAGGACAGACTGACAGACACACACTAAGTATCATGAGGACAGACTGACAGACACACACTAAGTATCATGAGGACAGACTAACAGACACACTAAGTATCATGAGGACAGACTAACAGACACACTGAAGTATCATGAGGACAGACTAACAGACACACTGAAGTATCATGAGGACAGACTGACAGACACTAAAGTATCATGCGGACAGACTAACAGACACACTAAAGTATCATGCGGACAGACTAACAGACACACTAAGTATCATGAGGACAGACTGACAGACACTAAAGTATCATGAGGACAGACTGACAGACACACTGAAGTATCATGAGGACAGACTGACAGACACACTAAGTATCACTCCTAATCTACACTCAATCAGGTGTGTTCTAGCATCTACTTAGATTACATAGTACAGATACTTAGATTACATAGTACAGCTACTTAGATTACATAGTGCAGATACTTAGATTACATAGTACATCTACTTAGATTACATAGTACAGCTACTTAGATTACATAGTACAGCTACTTAGATTTAATATTTCTCTAGTTTCATCACATATTACCGCAGGTTATAGTCTAGAAAATATTATATGTATGAGTACATGAGCTCAGCATGGACATCTGTTGTCTGAACACAGGGCTCTGTCGCAGGCTGTTTCTGCCAGAGGTTCAAAGCAGATGTAGGTATGGCGCCATTTGCTGGCCAAACTATAACACGTCAAAATCCGATGTGCCACTGTGCTACCTACTGCTGATACTACAACAAAATCACGAAATTAGAAAGAAACAATTTCCCTCATTTTTAGGCTTCACATATCTAAGCAATGGTTGGATTTCATCCACAAATACATGCCGTGACTGTAGCCCTGGGCGTTATTTGGCAGAGAGCATCTTTAATGACTGTAGCCCTGGGTATTATTTGGCAGAGAGCATCTTTAATGACTGTAGCCCTGGGCGTTATTTGGCAGAGAGCATCTTTAATGACTGAAGCCCTGGGTATTATTTGGCAGAGAGCATCTTTAATGACTGTAGCCCTGGGCGTTATTTGGCAGAGAGCATTTTTAATCACTGTAGCCCTGGGCGTTGTTTGGCAGGGAGCATCTTTAGTGATTGTGACCTTACTATGTGACATTCTGAGAACGTTGAGCAGTGCTATATAAATATATTATTATTATTATTATTATTATTATTATTATTATTATTATTATTATTATTTTGTCTATAGTAGTCTGTAATCTATATATACCATCATATAGTAGTCTATATGTACCATTATATAGTAGTCTAAATATAGCATTATACTGTATAGTAGTCTATATGTACCATTATATAAAAGTCTACATATACTATTGTATAATTGTCTAAGTATACCATTACATAGTAGTCTGTATAAACCATTATATAGTAGTCTACATGTACCATTATATAGTAGTCTATATATACCATTATATAGTAGTTTGTTATGAGTTTATTCAAATTGAACCAACAAAGCTCTGTAGTCATCAATAATATTGTACTTGATCATTTCATGGTTTCTCCCTCTTATTTGTTGGTTATTTTCTGTCATAGATTGAATTTATCCATTACAAGCATTACTATATAGTATTCTATATATACCATCATATAGTAGTCTAAATATAGTTGTCAAAATATATCATTATACAGTAGTATAAATATACCATTATATAGTAGTCTATATGTACCATTATATACTGTAATAGTCTATGTATACACCATTATATAGTTGTCTACATACTGTATACCATTATATAGTAGTCTAAATGTACCATTATATAGTAGTCTATATATACCATCATATAGTAGTCTACACATACCATGATATAGTAGTCTACATGTACCATTATATAGTAGTCAATATATACCATCATGCACAGTAGTAGTCTATATATACCATTATTTAGTAGTCTACATGTACCATTATATAGTAGTCTATATACTATGCCATCATATAGTAGTCTATATATACCATAATTTAGTAGTCTACATGTACCATTATATAGTAGTCTATATATACTATCATATAGTAGTCTATATATACCATTATATAGTAGTCTATATATACCATTATATAGTAGTCTAAATATACCATTATATAGTAGTCTATATATACCATCATATAGTAGTCTATATATACCATTATATAGTATAGTCTATATATACCATTATATAGTAGTCTATATATACCATTATATAGTAGTCTATATATACCAATATATAGTATAGTCTATATATACCATTATATAGTAGTCTATATATACCATTATATAGTAGTCTATATATACAATTATTTATTATAGTCTATATATACCATTATATAGTAGTCTATATATACCATTATATAGTAGTCTATATATACAATTATTTATTATAGTCTATATATACCATTATACAGTAGTCTACATATACCATTATATAGTAGTCTATATATACCATTATATAGTAGTCTATGTATACCATCATATAGTAGTCTATATATACCATTATATAGTAGTATATATATACCATTATATAGTAGTCTATGTATACAATTATTTATTATAGTCTATATATACCATTATACAGTAGTCTACATATACCATTATATAGTAGTCTATATATACCATTATATAGTAGTCTATGTATACCATTATATAGTAGTCTATATATACCATTATATAGTAGTCTATATATACCATTATATAGTAGTCTATATCTACTATTATATAGTATGGTCTATACATACCATCATATAGTAGTCTATATATACCATTATATAGTAGTCTATATACACCATTATATAGTATAGTCTATATATACCATTATATAGTAGTCTATATATACCATTGTATAGTAGTCAATATATACCATTATATAGTATAGTCTATATATACCATTATATAGTATAGTCTATACATACCATCATATAGTAGTCTATATATACCATTATATAGTAGTCTATATACACCATTATATAGTATAGTCTATATATACCATTATATTGTAGTCTACACTGTAAAATTTTTTTAAGTTGGCTCAACTTAGAATTATGAGTAACCTGGCTGCCTTAAGATTTTGAGTAAGATGAGCAAAGAATATAGGTTCTGGCAAACTTCGGTATTTTAGTTTGATGTACTTCAATTTTATGGAATA
>JAPMUY010002988.1:227500-232500 GCA_026901105.3 Galaxias olidus | reverse complement strand
CTTAGCATGAAAACAATTAAAATTGGACAATTACAGACACAAGCAAGGAATCTCTAAACTACATAGTTTTACCTGGCTCTTTTATACATTAGTTCAACAATAATTCAACAACAATTTTGGTTGGACAAATAGAAATTAACAGTCTTGATTGCATTTTGGAGTCAATATAATATTAAATAACGAGTCTAATAAAAAAAGCTTGGAAGAAGAACATAACTGTTTTTGAAATAGTTCCATTCAGACTTGCTTATGGGGAAGCAAGAAACAAAAAAGAAAAAGAAAAGAAATATATTTTTATATGAACGCAAATAGTAAGTGCATGTCTATGAGGATGTGCCATAGAGCTTCACTTTATTTCAAACAAAGTGTTTCCTACCTGGCACACAAAAGAAAAAAAGACTATCAAATTAAATAGAGCTGATTGTTAAAATGATTATACTTTTACGCATCAAAAACGGAGTTTTCTTTCAGACTTCATACATCACGATCCATCTGTTCCACTTTGAACACCTTGCAGCCCAACGTTCAAGTGATTCAATATATATATATATATGTATATATACGTATATACCCAGTACCTAATATAAACAAACGTATTTAGGTATAGATCTCCGCTTAGGTCCATATAACGTCCTTTGACAAGTACTGCCGGTAGTTTTATAAAATGGTATGTGAGTGTGTGTGTGTGTGTTTGTGCGTTAAATAAAAGTTTCTATAAAACAATGGCAAAGCATACCTGATAGTCGACGGAGCACAACAGTGTTCTATAGTAAGCTGATTAATATATGTTTGAGTCAGTATACGCTTTATGATCATACAACATCATATACAGCCTGTAGGTCCAGTATTTTTGCAACAAGCATTACAGCACCAAACGTTTCCGTCATTTGGCAAAATTCAAGCTTTAAGTGAAAGTCAAAAATGCTTATATTTAATAAAGTGTTACTGTGACGCTGTGATTCGTATAAAGCTAGCAAAAAACATTTTCCCCTTATACTTTCGTAATTTTTTTTTTATATTTATGGTATTTTTTTGCTTAAAAAAAAAAAAGATCTTAAGCATTTTTCAGTAGTTTATGTTTCCTGCAAAATCTTGGTGTGCGTTCTGCTTGGCACAATTAAACAGCCCTCTTAAATTAAATCATAAATATGGCTGTGATGCATTAGTCACACAAAACAGAATTTTTGGTTCCAAGATTTGTGCAGGGAAAATGAAATAGAAAAGAATAAGAATATTCTTGGAAATCTAAACATTTCGATCTACAGAGCAAGTGAAAATCTTCCTGGTGGCAAATAATGCTCTTTCTTTGACGCACTTGCGAACACGCACCTAGCAAATATACTTTCAGATCGGACAGAAACCACAGTCGCGACTCCAGACTGAAGCTCTGCTAGCAGACATTAACAACAGGAAAATAAAAATCATATCACTGAATAAGACCATTAAAACTTCTCTTCATAAATTAAATAATTAACATTTCTTTCTTTTCTTTAAGATGATTGGCCTATCGTAACTCAAAACGCTGTACACCAACTCAACCCCCACCCCCAGACACAAAAAAAAAGGAAATAAAAATACATCACCAAAAACCTGATTTTTCATATTTCGTCTTTAAATCTTTCTCTAGCAGGCGCTAGGCCCACAGTTGGACACGTCACAATAAAAACATCTGTACATTTTGGAGTCCCTCTCTACCAAAGCTTTTCTGTCCCCCCTGCTCTTTGTCCTACACTTGCTCGTGTAAGTAACCTGGAGGTTTTGATAGCACTTTGGAGTAGTTGATTGTTTACCAGCTAGTTCGTTTACATCACAACACAAAACATGTTTTAGCTTGTATGTATGTATGTTTGTTTGTTTGTTTGTTTGTTTGTTTATTTGTTTGCATCTAGCTTATCTAGTCCTCCTCCTCCGGGGCGGCGCCGGTCTCGCCCTCCCAGTTTGATTGGTCGTTGTCGGTGGGCTCCTCGCCCTCCTCCGCCAGGTCCTCGTCTCCGTCGGCTTCAAAGTCGTCGTCGCGGGCGAACTCCAAGCCCTCCAGGCCCTCCAGGCCCTCCTGGGTGGCCTGGTGGGAGTCGGCACAGTCCACACACACGCCGTAGCGCCGCGAGCCGTGGCGAATCCCCACGCTGGCCGCCAGCATGAAGATCTTCTTGCACACCATGCACTTGTACTTCTTGTCTTTCTTGTGCACCTGTAGGGAGAGAGAGAGAGAGAGAGAGAGAGAGACGGGGTGAGAGGGAGAGGGAGAGACGGAGAGATGGGTAGAGAAAGAGACGGAGAGAGCGAGATGGGGTGAGCGGGAGAGATAGAGAGAGAGACGGAGAGATGGGTAGAGAAAGAGATGGAGAGAGAGAGAGACGGGAAGAGAGAGATGGAGCGATGGGTAGATAGAGAGACGGAGAGATGGAGAAAGAGGGTGATAGAGAAGCAGAGACGGAGAGACAGAGTGAGAGAGAGAGAGAGAGAGAGAGAGAGAGAGCAGTGTGAGATAAAGTGAGGTTCTATAGGCACGTTCTTACAAAAACAATCCTGGTCAAAGAGTTTTCCTGTGCAGTCATCAGGAATGGACGTTGTCATTTGCACTCTGGCTAGTATGACCGACATCGATTTCAGTGCAAAGTAATAGTGTGTGTTTCCTCATATATACACTGAACACGTGTGTGTGTGTGTGTGTGTGTGTGTGTGTGTGTGTATCATGATATACTAATCAAAGTAAAAGTGAGCGTGTGCGTGCGGGGTTTATTATGATAGACTAACCAAAGTAAAGTGAGAGTGTGTGTGTGTGTGTATGTGTGTGTATGTGTGTGTGTGTGTGTGTCATGATATACTAACCAAAGTAAAAGTGAGTGTGTACGTGTGGGGTTTATTATGATAGACTAACCAAAGTAAAGTGAGTGTGTGTGTGTGTGTGTGTGTCATGATATACTAACCAAAGTAAAAAAGGGTGTGTGTGTGTGTGTGTGCAGGGTTTATTACGATATACTAACCAAAGTAAAAGTGAGCGTGTGTGTGTGTGTGTGTGTGTGTGTGTGTGTGTGTGTGTGTGTGTGAGGGGTTTACTATGACAGACTAACCAAAGTAAAAGTGTGTGTGTGTGTGTGTGTGTGTGTGTGTCCTCACCAGGGAATGTCTCTTGACGTGCTCGCGGCGGGTGAACAGCTTCCCACAGATGTCGCAGCTGAAGGAGCGCACGCCCGAGTGGATGATGAGGTGTCTCTTCAGCGTGCGACGGTGCTTGGCGATGTAGCTGCAGTGGGGACACTTGAGCTTGTTCAGGGCCACGTCCGACGCCTCGCCTGGACGGAGGGGGTCCACACGTGGGGGGGGGAGAGAGACACACGGGGTTAGCCGCGGCGGCCGTCCGCAGGCCGCTCCGATCTATGACAACACAGCGCGGAGCTTCACGGGGGGGGGGGGGGGGGGGGGGGGGGGGGGGGGTAAACTAACCTGGGGGGAGTATATGGATTTTGTGAAGTGTGAGGGTGGAGAAGACCCAAGGTCTCTTTAAAAAAATGCCTTGGAAAAAAACGCTGGGGACTGGGGAAGAACAACACTCGCTTTTTTTGGGAAACCAAGGGAAGGAGAAACGTGTCTGTGTGTGTGTGCAAATGTTGTTTACACGAGGGAAGAAAAAAACAAAAATAAAAACACCCCAAGTTATCCTCATTAAAAGCTGAAACTGTGTCAAGTTCCATGGCAACGGCCACTGTCTTCCTTGGGGGCATAACCAAGTAACGTGATTTTCCGACCTAACACTGCTCATAGCGGAGCTCTGCTCTCCACTGGAAGCGGGCTGAACGCAAAGATGAACGCCGCAGCAAGCCGGAGCCATGCTAACACGAGACTGTGACGTGCACGAATAATGCATGTGAATTATACACATACAACATTCATTCAGTTCAATTATGAATGCGCCTTGCAAAGGAGTGGAGGCTTTTAAGACACTTTTACGCCTTAACGGGGAGGGGTCTTTTTTTTTTTTTCAGACCTCCCCTTACCCCCGGTACGCAGTTTGCCATGGAGAAATTTGAGCTAGCCCCAGCCTACAACCCACCCACCCACTGATTAAGACTGACCCACAAGCCTTTGTGTGACTCTGCACCACCAACCAGCTCTACTCTGTGGCAGGGCCAAGTCCTTTTGTTTGAGCCCAGAAGCCCACAACAAAAACGTTGTCAGGCAGGTTGCTAGGGGAGGGGGGTGGGGTGGGGGTTTGACGAGAAGCAGGTCACCTGTGCATTCTACGTGTGTCTGTGTGGTTGTGTGTGTGTAGGTGTGTGTGTTAGCACAGCCACAACCCCGTGGAACATTACCCTGATGCTAAGCGCTAAGGACATTTTGAGTGGACACTACACCGCAGAATAAACAGTGGGTCGGTTTGGATCAACACACAGCACACACAACACACACACACACGCGCACGCGCACACGCACGCACACGCACGTGCACGCGCACGCGCCTGGTTCTCCGTGAGGCTCCCAAGCCACTGTGTGGTTTTAAGAAAGAGCTCACCCGGTGCAGTGAAGACGCACTTCCTAATCTCTTATCACTTATTATCTTCCTGACTTGTGGTTTTTTACCTTCTCGTGTAGTAGGCACTATTTTTTGTAAGTGGCTTTGGATAAAAGCCTCTGCTGAATGATTGTAATGTAATGTAAAGTGTAACTCAGGCTTCTTACCATTCTCCCAGGACTCTCCTTGCTGGGAGTCTTGGAGGAGGCTGTACTGCATCTGGTTGGCCAGTTCTACAAGAGAGGGAGGCAGGGAGGGAGGGAGGGAGGGAAGGGAGACAAAAGAGATATGACAAGAGCGTCTGAGAGCCTGGAGCAGGTCTACGCTACCTTACGACCACTAAACCCCCCCCCCCCGCCCCATTCACGGTAACAATGGCCTGGTCTCAGCTAACGATTGACAAACACTCACTCACACACACACACACACACACACACACACACACACAGAGGCAGCGTGGACGTGAGCCAAGCTCCACTACGTTGCC
>JAPMUY010002988.1:187500-222500 GCA_026901105.3 Galaxias olidus | reverse complement strand
GTGAGGAGGTCCACGCGGAGCCCTACACAAACACGCTGCGAACCAGCAAGCCCATCGAGCGCGTTCACACACCCTAACACGCCCACTCAAACCAGGAAAAGAGGTGGGCATGAGGACAACAGCCGGTCTAGTGAAACTGGTCCAACAGGCTCTTTCATGGGGGAGGCGAAGTTAACGGGAACTATTCTCTAACCAGTGGAAAAACCCCCCATCGGGTTCAACGGCTGCCTGATTGCAGACGTTGCTGATCATGGCGAGATAAGATTGAGCAACACATCAGTCCAACTTTCTCCGTTCAGATCGTAACGAAAACACATTCGAAATGAAAGCCGAGGAACGTTTTACCATGGCACGGTCAGCTGGTTTGACCGGCCCCTTGGGCGCTCCCTGCCTTTCAGAGTTCACGGTAACGTATTTGAAAGGTGAAGGAGGAGGAGGGTGGCAGGTGTCAAAGCCCAGCCCAGCTACCCGTCACCGGGATGGGGGAGAGACGGAGCTGTTCTACCCTGCAACAGCCCCTCCAAGCGCTACTCCCCTGCAGGGCGGCGGGCCAGGCTGGTACGGAGCGAGTGAGGGGCGGAGTGCGTACACACACACACACACACACACACACACACACACACACACACACACACACACACACACACACACACACACACACACACACACACACACACACACACACACACACACACACACACACACACACACACACACACACACACACACACACACACACACACACACACAGCTGGAAGCTCACATAAAAAAAATTACAAAGATAAAGTCTGTTTAATTTTTTCCCCCTGCAAAAAGTAGTTCACATCTTTATGCGGCATACATCTCCGCCTCATTTTAGAATTGCACAGCAGATGTCCTAATCCAGAATAATTCACATTGCTCTCGAGCCCCGCATATACCCCCCCCCCCCCCCCCCCACCGGCTAACATCCCTAACGCAAGCTCACCCACACACACACACACACACACACACACAGAGATGCCCACACACACACACACACACACACACACACACACACACACTACCCACACACACACACCACACACACACACACACACACACACACACACACACACACACACACACACACACACACACACACACACACACACACACACACACACACACACACACACACACACACACACACACACACACACACACACACACACACACACACACACACACACACACACACACACACACACACACACACACACACACAGCTGGGGTTTCAGCTCGAGTAATTCAGATTAAATCCATTTCTCTGAGGTCCCCACCCAGCCCCCACCCCGCTCTGCCCTGCTCTGCTCTGCTCCACACTGGCTGTGGGACTGAAGCCCTTTACAGGGCAGGACAGGGGGCTTTATCGGCTGCATGACTCTCCACCACAGCTGGAGGGAGGGAGGGAGGGAGGGGGAATAGAGAGACGGAGAGAGGAAACAGGGGGATGAGATGGTGGATTGCAAAATGATGGATAGAAGAGGTGAGGGAGGAAAATGGAGATGAAGGGATGCAAAAGGGGGGCCTGATGAAAAACAGTGAGGACGGGCGATGGCGCGCTCGAGAGAGAAACAGAGAGAGAGAGAGAGAGAGAGAAACAGAGAGAGAGAGAGAGAGTCTGAGTGATTGAGGATGAATGGGGGGGAAAAGGGCGAGTGGAGAGAAAGCGAGACCTCGAGCCTTGGAGAAAAGAGAAGAGAGCGAGACGGGGGAGAGGAGGAGGAGGAGGATGTGTGCGGACGGAGCGGAGCCAGGTCACCCCACTTTAGCCTCACAATAGCCTGCCCTCTCCCCCAGGCTGATTGTTCACTGGTGGTTTGGTGCTCACTGGGGTCTTTGTGCAGGGCAGCACTCGCACTCCTGTTACACAGCTCCCACCCTCAAACCATACAGGCTTGGGCTGGACTCACTGGCTGGCTGACTGGCTGGCTGACTGGCTGACTGGCTGGCTGGCTAACTGAATGAACTGACTGACTGACAAGGTAGACGAACTGACTGACTGGCTGGCTTACTGGCTGAATAGGTGGATTGACTGACTGGCTGGCTGGCTGGCTAACTAAATGAACCGACTGACTGACAAGATAGACGAACTGAATGACTGGCTGGCTTACTGGCTGAATAGGTGGACTGACTGACTGGCAAGGTAGATGAACTGACTGACTGACTGGCTAGGAGGACTTATTGACTAACCAGACGGACCGACTGACTGGCTGGGTGTACTTACTGACTAACTGACTGACTGGGTGTACCTACTGACTAACTAAATAACTAGGTGGACTGACTGACTGGCTTGCTGGGTGTGCTTACTTACTGACTGACTGACTGACTGACTGACTGACTGACTGACTGGGTGTACCTGCTGACTAACTGACTAACTAGGTGGACTGACTGACTAACCAGACGGACTGACTGACTGACTAGCTGACTGGGTGTACTTACTGACTGACTGACTGACTGGGTGTCCTGACTGACTGACTGGGTTGATTACAGATGCGTGGTTCTAGGAGGAACATGCTGAAGGGATGGACCACATTATTATCTAAACATCAAAGGCACAGTGAGGTTCCCGTGTGCTTTGTTTTCTATTATCATAACAAGAAAATAATTAGAGTGAACACAAAAGAGGTGTATCACACCTGGACGATTCACTTCCTCATTTTTGCATGCGCTTTCGACAGGGTCGTCTATCATAACCGCCTATCATATCCCGTGAACCGCGATGGCAGTCACGTTATAGGACAGAGTGGTGAAGGAGCAGCAACAGAGGAGACAGCAGCGGCTCCAAAACGCTCTGACTTCAACTTCATCCTGTCTCCGGGTGTGCCACGTGTGTGAGCGCGTCCGGCGAGCCACCGCTGCTCAGCAGATGCAGAGACAGGGGGGGGGGGGAGAGAGGTTCCAGCTCCGGAGGCCAGCGCCGAGAGGAAAACACGGCGGCGACGGTAACAGGAGAGGAGAACGTGGCTGCTTTTTAATGGAGGACAGAGATGCTAGCGGTGGAAGAGAGGGAAAATAAAAGAGAGGCACAGGGGCTGCAGAGGAGGGAGGACTCTTTGATCTAGGTCAATTGTGGATGCTTCAACAGTCCCCCTCTGCCTCCCACCCCTGATTTAAAAAAAAAAAGAGAAAGATTTATAATGATAAGCGTAATGCAAAATGTGGCCTCGTCGTTTAGCCCAGTTAAGCGTTATCTTAGAAAGACAGAGTTAGTAAAACTGATACTCCACCAAACGGAGACTACCCCAGGGCCAAGTATTACTGTGCCAAGAAAATGATACGCGTCCACACACACACACACACACACACACACACACACACACACACACACACACACACACACACCCCGAGAGAGAGAGAGAGAGAGAGAGAGAGAGAGAGAGAGAGAGAGAGAGAGAGAGAGAGAGAGAGAGAGAGAGAGAGAGAGAGAGAGAGAGAGAAAACAGAGAGAACGACACCGGCTTTCTGATGCATTTCATGGAAGAATTTTCCCTCAGGCCCCTATGCTAACGGCCCCAATAAAGAGTCCATCTATCTAGCAGACAGACAGGAGAGAACCCACTGGTCCGTCCCATGTTCCCAGTTCTGAGACACAAACGTCCTTTGCTCTGATAATGGTTCTGCAACATTTCAACAAAAAAGAAAGAAACAAGATTTAATTGTCTTGGAGACCTAGACCTAAAATTGTCAGACTAATCTATGGGGAAAAGAGGACGACGCCACCATTTTCCAATGAGACCCACTTTTCCCACAGCAGGCCCAATGTCCCCAGCTAATCAAGTTAGCTTTAACCACACAGCTGGGGCCTGACTAATGTAAGGAATGGGTGAAAATATTGCTGCGGAGACCTTCATAGTGCCCTTATAATGCGCTGCCTTACAATATACGTTTTCTGTTACTAGGTGTGTGGGCAGCTGTAGGTTCGGCGGAGATACAACTTTGCATGTATTATTCAACCAGCGTACTAGCCTAGCACACCCCAAGGCAAAAGCATAAAACGTTTGAAACTTTGACCTTAATTACTGAACTACAAGTGGTGGGGTTGTAAAAGAAAAAAAGAAAAGAAGAAAAGAAAAGAAGAAAAGAGAAAGGAAGAAAGAAAACCAAACAGGCTCAATTATATAGGGAGGCTATAACCTAATAAATGGAACAGCCTTGATAACTACAACATATCACAATCACATCTAAACTTTACTTTTTATCTCTCCCCCCCTACAGTCACTAAGGAAGTGGAGTGTCCTAACCTCATTGACAAGGGTCTTGTTGCTAGGGAGTAGCTATGCCAAGCTCCTAATCCCCTCCCACTGCTCTCCTTACCAATTAGAGATGTGTACAAGTTAGTGGATCTCTTTAAGTCATTCTGATTAGTGATTGCGTGGGTGCGTGTGTGTGTGTGTGTGTGTGTGGAGGGAGAGGGGTTTGAGGACGTCGGCCGTGTCAGAGGTGATGGTGCTGCTGCTGCTGCTGCTGCTGCTGCTCCCGCAATCCTCTTCGCTTACGAATTAAGAGTCGAATAACTTGCGTCCTCTTAATTCCTCCAACAGCTTGGGAGAGAATCGGGATGCGACGTGGGACGTGTCAAAATGGAGGGATCAGTGTGTTTGTTATTTTCCATGGCCGACAGGGCAAGTTTATGATGAATGAAGAGAGGGTGAACTTTCACATTGAAAATATGGGCCTTACTGCAATCTTCTTTTGTCAGAGGTTAATGAGAATACCCTGGAATAAGTTGCTAACATAGCACGTATTACAAAGGATAGCTCAGTCAGTCACATAATACATTTCATATTTATCATGTTGTAAGCTATCAAGGCAAACGTACTCTTCGAGCTTTACCATTTAAGCTCACAAAACCTCAGGGGAAATAACATACGATTGGGCTACCGGAAGAGTCTGAGGCATGAGTTAAGCATCAAATAAGAGGAGCCTTAATCCTAGGTTTCAATTCAAAATATATTTATTACCTCCCATTATTCCAAAAATGTATGGGTGACAGGGTCAGGTGATGCACTGACATTCTATTGCTGACATCTATTTGAACTCACTTAAGCCTTTTCAATGGTTTGCATGTGGGCCAGGCAAGCTTGAGCTCGAGGCAACATGATTTACTCCTCTACTCCTGATCCACCCCCGAAGTGACACGCCATCTATGGATTTTTTTGGGGAGTCATTCTAGCACAATGCCTCTAATTTAGCTCCCCAGGAGGAGGAAGTAATGCGCCAGAGGTCATGTGGGACTGCTGCGAGCCAGCGAAATTACATGCGCGAGACAAGAGAGGGGGTTGGGTAGGGGTGCGGTTCCCCAAAGGCTGCCAAGGGTCGAGCACTTGCCATTGTGTGACCTCTAGCCTAGAGCAAGCAAGCAATTTAGTTGCTGGAGCAACATTGTATTCTAGTGTTTAATGTATATCTAGCTACTCTGTTGGCACGTACAAACTATATTGATCATGTCCTTGGCTCGTAAAAACTTAAACAAATCAATCACGTACGTCATTGTATCTGTCGACTCGCCTCATCAGGTGTGGCCAATACACCTGCCAGTTTGGAAGTAAAATTAAACGTATATAGGGCAAAACCCAAGTAATATTTTGTTTGCAATAAAGGGAAATGCAGATTAAGCCGAATTTGACCAGTGCCGGTGAGATAGCAACGTTCGAAGTGAAAATGCATGTCAAACCAAAATTGCCAGGTGAAAGGACTAGTTTACAAATTGTATGCCCGCTGAGATAGACGCTATGGAATAAAACAGAAGATAAGCCAAAGCCCGGTAGCTCCTTATACACACTGCTTAACTGGCTGTGTGTGTATAATGAAAGGGTAGCAAGCAAGTTAGCTTGCTAGCTTACTGGCTTTAACTTAAACTGGCTGACACTGACACACTGGCCAAAGCTGGCTAGCTCACGTTAGCATCGCTAATTAGCTAACGACAGCTAGCTTACCCACTGTAAAACTGATTATGTACAACGGAAGGCACATTTCGAGGTAACAACAAAAATACGTCTGGCATCTCATGAATATTTATACGTGTACAAAATATGGCTAGCATCTTACGTCAGCTATGTCAATCACTTTACTATACCTGTTTTTTAGGGTCATTTCTCCCGTGCTCAGAAGACAGGTGATGTCTCAGTAGCAAGGCCCGCTTGTAGTTGCGACTACCTTTGACAAGCTCATCGCTGTTAGTGGCAATGTTGTGACACCAAGAACAGGACATTAGCCCTGTCTCCTGGCAAAATTTAAGCCATGGAAACTCCTGCAGCCATGTAGCATGGAATAGTGAGTGTTTTTGAAGCAGCTTTTGCGGTCTCATCTCTACCAACGATTTTCTGGCACCCGTTTCCTCCCCACTCCCCGTTTCGCCTCTGTCGTCCTCGGATCCTGTGCCGCCGCTCCCCAAGCCTGCTCCGTCCTCGCTATTCGGACAGTTCCCCGCTGTCAAACTGCTCCCTTCCCTGGACTCGTCTTCCCCTGCCACCAAGCCGACACGATTTTCCTCACCGTCCCCTGCCCAACTGCCCCCTTCCGGGTCTTCTTCCTCCTCTGCTTCGGGTTCTGTGCTATCACTGACAGATCCCCCACCCTCTACTCTTCCCTGCGATGGTCCTTTAGCCCCCAGATCCCTGTCCTCTTCTTGATCCAGCCTGTTCCCGTTCAAATGTCGGTCTTGACAGGCCTGTGCCTCCCAGCTGTTACTGTTGCCCCCACTAACACCACTGGAACCGGTTACGGCTAATCCACCTCCTCGGAAAGCCAGCGACCTGCGGTTTCTCTCTCCGGACATTTTCTTATTATATTATAATATACACTTTCTTAACAGTATTCCCAGCAACTTATTTCGATTTCTATAAAGCGGTTATGGTTATTATTCCGAATGAAATGGCTGGATGTCGTTTTCTCCGCTTTGGCCTCCCGGTGAGAGTATGTAGGTTATGCGGAAATAAATAAAGGTTTTAAACGCATAATGAATTTCAGGGTTCTAGCTGCGTCCGCGCAGGCCCTCCAGAGGTCGAATGGCAACGACTTTCCCCACAATGCACCTCGACCGGAGAAAGGGGGGTCGAGGGGGGAGGGGAGGGGGGCATTTAAAGGAAGATGGGGGGGTGCTGTTTAACAGCAAGGGGTCTTTTGTGTTACTGGCTGCACCCATTTTCCGCATGCGTTTCATCTTTGGCTTTGCTTGTTCTTAACTCGTAAATCCTTGTCTGTCTTTCAGCCCTCCTTTCTAGAGGGGTTACAGCCCTCCGTAAGCTACCGACTTCATCCAATAGCTCTTCCGCGCTGCCTTGGTTGTTTTACATAACAGGTACAACAAGTGGTCAGGTCATACCCGCATAACAAGGTGTGGCTGTAGGTAGGCCTACTGCTGGGACAGGTGAATGACCATTATTGTATTTTCAGATGCAGCCATAATGTCTGACTTATTTCTTTCAGATCAGAAACTTTTTTTTTGTAGGTTAACTTTGCTAGTTGGCCATAATAAAAATAGCAATATATTTTTTAATCGAACGTTTGGTATT
This sequence comes from Galaxias olidus, assembly GCA_026901105.3. Taxonomy (NCBI): domain Eukaryota; kingdom Metazoa; phylum Chordata; class Actinopteri; order Galaxiiformes; family Galaxiidae; genus Galaxias; species Galaxias olidus. The sequence goes on along the minus strand of JAPMUY010002988.1, from coordinate 214,962 downwards.
GTGCTTCACCAAGGTTTTTAGATAACAATTTTGGTTATAATGCAGACGCAGAACGCTATATAAACTTTATTAAGTTTGCCACACAACCTGAGAGGCCCGATTTACTATTTGAGTTACGTGGTATTTTATTCATGTTGTTGAACCCAATAAAGTGTTTTTGTCAGCAACGGCAAATCCAGCAGGTGGCAGCCTTTGACGTAAACCATGATTTACCAAGTCACCTGACTGCTTTGGAGAATGAGTAACATTGGACAGGTGTCCAATTTCAAGGTTTTTAAAATTATGGACTACATACACAGGGTGTTAACAGGATATAACCCTGCCAGCGATAATAATAGAGAGTGCATCCAGTGTTATTATAGGCGTGTGCCACTTAATTAGTGTGTCTTCTAATACTGTATAGACTAAGCACTGACAATCTCCACGTTTGACTGACTAGTCAAGTTGTGAGATGAAGAACAACATTTGTCTCTCCACATTTCCAAATAGCTATCATCTTTTATGAGAGTTTGTGTTTTTGGGCTCCCCCATCTGTTATATAACTACCAAACGTGAGTACACTTGATTGCTTGTGTCTACACCTAATTCGTTTCTTTATTTACCTACAGTCATACGAAAATAAATAAATAATGGTTATTGTTGTAGTTCGATATCTGCCTATGCTTTGTTTCTAGCACAAAATCGATCCACGTGCCTGTTTGTGTTTACACTTGTACGTGCTTACGTCACCGAGAACCCCACCCCACCGCGGGCTGCTAAGCAGCATGTAAGAGCGCACACTTGCTGAAGAGAAGTGAAGAACTTACAAGTTGTGGACCCAAAATTTACTGCAATCCCATCGTTCGGCTTTAAAATGGAGAATGCAAATCAAGGTAAATAAGTTTTGACATCATAAATATATAGCAATAACTGACACGCTTTCTTTTGATAGCTAACAGTGCACTGCCTAGTTGTCTCCAACAAAGTTAGCAAGCTAGCTTTGAGCTAATCGAAACATATGGTTAAACATCTGCGCATCTGCCAATGTTTATCCCAAAGTGAGTTTTTGCTCGATTATGTAACATTTTTGGGGTATTATTGATTAAAGAAAGGCACATACGAACACAACACGGAAGTAGAATATTGCCCAATACAATTTGTTTGGACTGTTTACAAAATAAACAAGACTGAGGAAGTTTCGCTAGCTACACGTTCAAAAGGCAACGCAAAAGGCAACATAATTAAGAAAGTATCGGAATACGAGGCAGCTAAATGACAGTTTAGTGATAATAATATTGGAAAAAGAAGAACATACTCCTAGGTATTAGATAGGCCTACCTAGTAGAAGTGTGTCCTTCACTTCATTTTTTTTATGTATCATAGATAACGTTAGTGATAGACACAAGTGATGCCCAACAACTATTATTGTCTTTTTAGGTTCTTATTTTAATTACAGCTTCAAGCCCCTTAACCTGGGGGTGGTTTACCCAGTTGTGTAAAGTTATATGTGAAGGAAGGAAGTTGAAAGTACGATAGAAAATCCAGCAGGTAGCTGTAAGTACATCATCTTACTGGTTTCACCCTCACCTCTTCAACACAGGCTTTGCCTGTTTTTCTGGGCTGTCATCTGCTTTTCCTCCCCTTCCTATAGATTTCCCTCACTCCACCTCTGTACACACCTTTTATTAAGCCACGGACACCACGTTTAGAAGTACAGGTGGGATAGGCAACACAGTAAGAGGCTAAGAGCATGTTAGTTTGAGCAAGGTTGTTTGGCAGAAAAATGATCAATGAAGTTCAAATTTCTAGATGTTAATCTGAAATAATTTAGGTACCCCTAAATTCTGAATCGCATTCCTTGAAGTTGTACTTTTAGTAGGTGTGGGTTGATGCCAGCATTGCCAGGTAAACTTGTCAAAACTTCCCAGCAGTTTTGGCTTGTCTTTCATGGTCAGCATGCTGTTGTTTGGTACTTCAAATCCATTGCAGGGGTCAGAAAAACCCTTCTAGGCAAACTGAATTATAGTTATCAGGGCTCCAGACTGCCACCAAATTGGTGGTAAATGCTCCAAATATTTATCCACTGCCACTAAAAAAAATGATTGGTGGCAGTGCTGCCACTTGATTTTCGTTGGTGTTTTTATTTATTTATTATTATTTAATAAAATTCAAAAGTTTTCTATTTTAGTCAAATAGTTGGGGGATTTTGTTTGATTATTTATTATGCTCCTTTAAACTACCAACTGGCAGCATTTCTTTCTTTGTCTCTCTCGTGCTGTAGTATACCAAAGCACCAATATAACTGTAAAAAGATTGTACGCTGATTTTGGCACCAGTTTTTGTGCTACTGCCACTAACTGAAAAAAACACTGCCACTAGTGTAAAATGTTAGTCTGGAGCCCGGGTAATATTATTACCTCAAATATTTGTGTCTAAGCGTATTATTCTATTATTCAGGCCGAAAAAATCGAAAGGAATAATTTTTATCTTCATCAAACACAAGTGCCTGACACTGTCCTGCTGTGAACCACAACACAGCAATGGATTAAAGGTGGTCTATGGTGCTCCTGACAAGGTTTTTAACGTGGTGTGATGGAAAATTATCTGGGATTTATTTCCCCCCCCTTGTTGTCATATCAACGTAGTGGAAAGAACTGTAGTGGGGGTTTTCTATGGTCAATAACTGTAAAACATTGCTTAACTTCCCCCTATTGTCCCATCATTGACACCCCCCTCCCCCCATCTTTTATTATTATTATTATTATTATTATTATAATAATTGTGACACTACAATAGTCTCATCATGCTATGAACATTTGCAAACCTTTTTTCTTACACCCCCAAATAACTATCATTGTCATTGTGACCCTACAATAGCCCAATTCTTCAGTAGATTCTCAATGAGGTACAGGTAGGTTTTGAGGGAGAGGACCTTAGCGTTGCATGCATGACGTTTATTAAGAACGTGATAGTTATTGGGTTGCCAGAGAGTGTTGTCACTTTTGAAAGAAGCCGTTATGAAGAAAAAAGGGATGATAGTTTGACTGCAGGGGTTTAAATACTGTACAAAGCTGTGTACACTTTGTTCTTAAAACGTCCTACTTTCACCTCGGTGCCACCGGCCCTTTTCTACCTTCCTGCATTCAGCATTGTTCCCTTTTATCTGTCATCGGTGGTTCAGGTGACACTACACAATGATGGGCCGAAGGGGGAAAAAAACCTGCGGCCATTTTAGCATGAGTGAACAGACATTAAAGCCACTATAGAATGAGAATTGCCAAGGGAACGGCTGCAGTCCCCCCTTTCTCTGGTCTGTGTTTTTAGATGACCTTGTTGATAACAAACACTTCTTTATTCTCCCTTTTCCTCTCTGTTCACTCTACTGGCTATAGGTTACAGACTGTGGGCTTAGGGCTAGATACAGTTGACCATTTTGTGCTTGCAGGGATTTTTTTGTGTGTCTCGGTTGTTGTTGATACAGTGTCTGGAATGTAGAAAGGCCCGTATTTCAAGTTGAGACTCTTTATCGCAAGACAGGGCATGAAATCTTTTAGGAAATTGGACTATCATATTCACATACCTTAGAAATAGCCTAGTAAGGTTCGTGTACCTTCAAAATAACATTGCTTTATTTCAGTGAGTTTCATTTAGCCTACACCCTATTCAAGCCAAAAAGCAAGAAAGTGTTTCCCCAGCCCTGTTTATCTCTCAAAATCACGAGTAGGCACAATTTAGGATTTCCTTGCAAAATAGGACAAGACACTCCAATTTTTTTTAGTCTAACTATCCTATAAAGGTTAATTATAACCGGGGGTTGTGACCAGAATTTGGGTAATCTAATTTCAATGAGGCACGGCAGGCTGCATCAGGATCAGCAGAAGGTCAGTGGAAGTTTTTGCAGAGACTTCTCGTCTCCTCTGTATAAGCTTGAACTGAGCAAGAAGAATATGTCTGATCTTTGCTGAAGCCATCATCATAGTTTCTTCTTCTTCGTAGGATATCTTTTTATTTTATTTTTAAAGGAAAATTATGTCTTTGTCTTGCAAAATAGTATACCAATATGGGATTTCCTAAGGGTCAGAATAATAATAATAATAATAAAGTGCTATTTTAAAGTGCTTTTCAGAACACAGAAAGACACTTGACAGGTAAAAGATAAAACATTGAATGTAAATGAACTAAAAACTAATAGAACAAGTGAAAGGGGATTATGATGAACAAAGCCCTAGACACACTTAACTGTTTTTGGTGCATGTGTTGGTTGATTGGCGGGATAGTCCAGTGATAGAGAATCACTATAATTCAACTAATCCTTCCTTTTAGTTTTGTATCCTTAGGGTCATTTTGCTATTTAGCCCTAGGTTAGGCCTATGCTTCTAAATCTTGGACTAAAGATTAGACACAATAAAAAGCGTATTAGACACCTGATACAAATGACCTTGGCTTGCATCTGTGAGGGCACACGATCACACCAACTCACTCTGTCGATTTTTGCTACAAAGTCTGTCTTGGCAGTCCTTTTTCCCTTGTCAGATAATTCTATGAAGTCAGATGAGTTAAAGTTAGGCCTAACCTAGAGGGTACCTATTTGGTGACGGGGTGACTGTCCTCTCTAAATAGTCTGGACAAACCCTTTTCGGAAAAGCTTTTTGGCACAGGTAATATGGCAGCCACTGGCAGCTGGTAAAGTGTTTTTATTTTTTTTATTTTTTTTTTGTCAGCTGTGCTATAGGCCGGTATACTAGTGTCACTGGTTGTCCTGCTGGTTCTAAGATTGAAATAATTATTATGAATAATTAATTAATCAAATAATTATTAATAATAATTGTCAATACTGGGTCATCCTGTGAAGTAAGACAAAGTAGCCTAAGTTAAAACAGATTATCAATGGTTTTGTAGAGTCATAGTATTACACTTTTTATTGTATTATTTATTGTCCAAGGAGACCATAGAGCTTGATATATATTTTGTTAAAACTTTACAAACCAAGTGGAAACTGAAAAAAAAATGAATAAGGAAAGAAAATACTTGCTCTAACGGTTTTACTGTATGACCATTCATGTGGCCTGCATTATTCTGTGTGAATTTTCCATCAGCCTGTGAGATTTGACGTAGCAGAGCTCTCGTCTGTCTGCCACACCGGTTGTGAGATGTGGAGACGTGTGGGGGGGGGGGCTTCAGTCTGACACTGAGGGGAGAAACTTGGGGCCTTGCTGTAAAACCGAGTAAGTCCGTGAGGGGGGGTGGGGGGGACTGGTTGTTACCCTCGTTCTCCCACATTCACATTAGAGAATAACATGTAATGTAGACTTAGAACTTTTCGGAATTTACTTTTAAAAAGAGACGTTTTCCTGGCAGGTTAGGGTCATGTACTACTTTGGTTATATTTCAGCCAGATCAGGGGTAGTAAATGTTTTCCTGTTTTCTAAACCCCACTTCCTCTAAAGCTGCACAGCTGGGCGGTGTGCATTGTGCTTTAATTTTGCCTTAGTCAAGATTATGTTACCATTTGTTAAGAATACAGGGAATGTCAGTTTGATTTAGCCTCTCAAAGCCTCTCAAAGATGTCCATACATAAATGCCCGTACATAGTTGCCCCACACTCTTATTAGATTATTCAATGCTATCTTTACGTGGAAGGCCAGACGTGTTGAAAGGAAAGTGAATTATTTCAAGATTTGAAAACGTCAAGTTTCGATGTCTCGCCATTACACATGGCTAATAGACAGCTTATTCTTCTGTCCTTTACCCATAATTCCCAGCTGTTGTTGCCCAGCTCCTCACAGAGACGACGACTCTACGAGTTTTCCAGCGTCCCATGATTCCTGTTTGGCCCCCACTCATCATGTGACTCGGTGCGTTGCGAATAATGGGCTAATTGATCTGATGTCGTGCTTTATTAACCATTTCAAAAGCCGCTGTTTGTCCCTGCTAGGAAGTGGGGGGAACCTAATAGGCATTCACTCTTGTCTCCCACTGACCAACCAATCACAGAGGAAACAGCACAGGCGTTTTTAGTTTTTTTTCTTTCTTCTTCCTGATTCTAAATCTGGAGCATGTGCAGCAGAAAGAAAGCGTCTCGCCGGTCATAACGGACATAATGAATGGCATAGAAAAAAACATCTAATGGACAAACATCTGCGGGTCACGATAACGTTGTAATGTCCTGTGATGACTGGGGGTTTGAAGTTTATTGCTGCTCTTCTATGAACCCTCTTCTTTTGTCTGAAAATCTGAATTAGCCTTTACAGCTCAGGGCGTCGCTGGCTCATCGAGTTAGAGCCCTTTATCTGATTTAACCCCCTTTGTAATGTGGAAATAGGATTGTCCAATGCCCCATCACATGGACAGTGTCCGTCGTGATCTTGGTCGGCAGGTCTGTTGAGGGTAGAGGGTTGCCGTGCTAGGCAGTCACGGAGTCCAGCGTCCATTTAGCCAAGGGTATGCTTGCAAATCTACTCTTTTTTTTTTTTTCTAAATGTTCCTAACAGTTTCTCTGTGGTTTCTAGGTAGTACTGTAGCCTCCTAAGATTGCCATTACATTGTGTTGTTGTGTGTAGTTAGGCAAGAGGTGTGTGTATATGTGCGTGCATGCTCACATGCATGAGCAGAGCATACAGAGTGGTGCACAGAGAGTAAGTTGGCAGCTGGTTAGCAAGGAGCAAGTGGGGAGGGCAAACATCCTGGTCAAAATACTGCATCTATTTAAGAAGGAGCATGAGAGCTTGCACCAGCCTTACTGTGTGTGTGTGTGTGTGTGTGTGTGTGTGTGTGTGTGTGTGTGTGTGTGTGTGTGTGTGTGTGTGTGTGTGTGTGTGTGTGTGTGTGTGTGTGTGTGTGTGTGTGTGTGTGTGTGTGTGTGTGTGTGTGTGTGTGTGTGTGTGTGTGTGCGCGCGCGTGCGAGTGCGCGTGCGTGCGAGTGCGCGTACTGCTGAATCGAAGCACTGTGACGTGGCGTCATTGTAAACCGCCGCTCACAGCAGAGATGCTTCAATGTCACGCTTGAGCTCCCGTATCCCACTTTGCACGGCACAAAGCCTTCCCACTGTTGTGCAGTATCGCTACCAGCGAGGAACACCCAGTGTCACAATGTAAGTCATCGCAGTACCGGAGGAACAGGTATTTGAATGGGCTGCAAAACGCACACCCTTAAGGAGAAAGGGCCCTCTGAATCCTGTTTGAAGGCCATTTGAAACTATCCATGTTTAATCTATGGAATCGCAGAGGTAGGTAGGTGTTTTCACGGCAAGGGAACCGGCGCTAAATAACACATGCCTTTAATGGGCCTTTCCTTGTGGTTGTGCTTCAGTCATCCTCAGTGCTAAGTGTGGTTTCTTGTGTAGCGCTGGCACCCCCGGTTTGTGTCGATACAAAGTAGTTTGTGAGGCTATTTTCAAGTCGGGCCCATATCCTCGCAGATAAACATGCCGCAACTTGATCTGATATTCTAATAGTCAAGGCTAGACTAGTCACAACACGAAATGGAAACATACCCACCAACCATTCATTTTGAGTGCAACCTGTGCTTATTCATATGATTCATCCTTGCTATTCAGAACAGCCTGATGTGACCTTGACTAGGCACTATAGGGAGATCTGTGCTTTGAAAGAGAACGGTGCGTTAGGGTAACACACACACACACACAGACAACCAACAAGAACATCTTTTGTAAACATCCCTACCTGAGGGAGGCTGTCTTTGGCTGCGTTCTGAATTACAGAGTGCTGATGTAAAGACACACACACACACACACACACAGGTCTGATTACACGCAAAGTACACCAGGTCAGCACACTCCTCATAGGCATTGAAATATGTATGACACTGCAGACGTGAAAAGCATCGACGGGAGAGTGCGCGCACACACACACACACACGCACTGGCACTAGCGCGACGCTAAGCCTAGCCTCTAGCTCTGGCACTCTGCCTTCCAGCCCAGTAGCCGTGGCCGGGGCACCAGGCAGGACAATTTGAATGGGATTAGCGCTGCTGTAATCTGGGACACTGCAGATTAGGCTTTTCATCTGACCGGGGGGCCTGTCCCTGCTTCACGTGACCGCACAGCACAAATGGGACCTCTCTCTTTTCCTTAGATTACAAGATGGACGAGTGGGGGAAGCTGAAAATCGGAGGGAGGGAGGGAGGGAGGGAGGGAGGGAGGGAGGAAGGGAGGGAGGGATAGATAGATGGAGAGAGAGGAAGGAACTGGATCTGAATAGAGTGACATCAACACCTGAAGAGGAGGATTGAGCGTGTCGCTAGTCCGGCTAACGCTAGCTAGTCCGGTCACCGCTGAAAGCCTAATGGTGCAGATGTGTATATATATGGAGTGACTCTTCCACTGTGACCTTTGGGATTGTGCGCTGAAGATAAAAAAGGCAGAGGGGTGTGTCTGTGGTGTGTGAGCAGCAGCAGCGGCAGACATGACAAGGGAGAGGTAACTTATTAACACCGAGGGACGGACTGACGCCTCAGCCTGCCTGACGTGTGAGACCGTTGGTGTCGGAGAATTATTCTCTTTGTCGCTGACTCACACACACACACACGTCCAATATAACACAGGTGCACAGATCTTATCCAACACACACTCCTCGGTGTTCCCCTGTAGCGCTAGCTCGGGACAGGACAACTGTGAAAGCCGTTAACAGAGGAGCCGTCACACAAACAGCAGGGGCACATGACGCGCACTCTCCAAAATCACATGCAGACAATCAAGTGTCATAACTGGGTTAGGCCGGCTGGGATAGGCGTCGTCGTGTGCTGCTAGCTGGGCCCCAGGCCGAGGGACGTCAGGCGGGCTTCCGACGCAACCATGGACCCTCTAGAAGAGTACCACTCGCCCTTTGACTTTGAACAGGGGGTCAACACCAGCTACCTCTACTTGTCGCCTTCCTGCAGCGACACTCCGCCCGGGTCCCCGGCACCGGCCACGAGAGGTAAAACCAGGAGGAGGAGGAGCAGCGGGGGGGGGGGGGGGGTTTGTTTAGTGTGAGTGTGTGTGGCAAGGCAAGGCAGAGAACATAGGCGGTCCTGGGTGAGAGAGAGCGAGGGGTTTTGGAAAGCGATTCGGAGGACAGGAATTTAAGAAATGGGGTGGCACAGAGAAATGATGTAATGTGTGTGTGTACGTGTGTGGGTTTGCAGAAGCTCTTGCTCAATAACTCAGGATGTGATGCAAAGACCAGATGTCTGTCTTGTCAGTCAGTCGCTCAGGCTATTGGGTGGTTGCTTCACAGTGGAAAGACCCACTACAACCTAACGACAGACTTTTAGTCCAATAAGATTGGGCTCCAGACCCAACTGACCCTTGACCTCCCAGCGGGGTCAGTTTGAACTTTGAACCAACTTGGTATGGCCATACGGAAGACTTTCCGTCATCTGTGAGAGAAAACCAAGTGTAATCTAATTTCAAACCCAAACCCAAACTCACCTTTTTTTAAATTAACGTCAGCCTGTAATATTGTAAGTTGCAGATGGACTAAAATTCAAAGGGGAACCACCCTGTAATGTTAGCAGTCACATGTTTTAACACTGTTTACCACAGTCATAAAGCCACTTATTTAATCCCAGCAATGCAGTTCAATGGCAAGTAAACGTTTCAAATATACTTGAATTACTCGAGTGAATGATATTGTTGAAAAGCCTCTCAGTATGTTAATGTTTAAGTACGTGTTACGCTCCGTCAGTTACAGTTTGATATGATTAGAATGCTGTTTATCGACACGCCTCAATAAATCCCTAGCCTTTTGTTTCATACAGCTCGTAATTATGGTTGACATTCAGCGTCAACGGGGTGATTACACTGAAACCCGCGTTAACATTGTGAAGGGGGGGGGGGGTTTAGCTGGAAGAATGGGGCTGTGAGAGAAAGAAGAAGAAGAAGAAGAAGAAGAAGAGGAGGAGGACTACGAGGAAGAGTAACGGGAGTGTGTGTGCGCCAAACCTCGAAACAAATGCACGACACGTCTTTGACTTCAATTCAGCTGTGAGGGGAATGTTTCGGCACGTTCCTACGCGAGCCTCTAGAACCTGTTTTATTTTTTGGAGTGCTGAGCTCTCCTCTCTGTTATCTAGCTCATCAGTCAAGCAGTTGTGTGTGTGTGTGTGTGTGTGTGTGTGTGTGTGTGTGTGTGCGCGCCCCCGGGTAAACAAAACATATACGCTCCGCACAGTTAAAAGGACTGGAAAGTGTTGTATAACCCCGAGGTGTGGAGGGAGGGGCCTCTGACTGCATTTATTATTGAAGCAGGGCCCTCTGGGATAGGTTCCAGTTACACAGAGCCAGCGCTGGTAGCCTGGTGGTAGTGAGTGCGTGCGTGCGTGCGTGCGTGCAGGAGCAGGAGAGCAGGAGCAGGAGATAATAACCCAGCAGGAGCTGGAGAGCAGGAGGACGTTTCTAATGGTGAGGGGGATGAAGGAGCGGAGATGAGTACAGGAGCTTAGAAGAGACTTTTTAATCAGACGACGAAGTTATCATTCTCTGCTACTATAAGAGATGTCCTCACAATGCTCCCCTCAGCAGGCTCTTACACATGTCCCCACATGTACTGGATGCCTTAGCTAATTATCTGGTGTGTACCCCTGGTGTTTGGTGTGAGATTTGTTTTCTAATAATACAAACACTGTGGACTGACCGAGAGACCCTCTTGAGTCATTTTGTTGTGGCACTGTAGGCTACGCTTCTGTAGTCGTTCAGGATGGTTGTCGGGTCAAAAATTGTTTTCTGATATACCCCTGATATTTATGGCTGGTTCTCTTATGCATAACCCTTATTACCATTATCGGTCGTTACGGCTGTATTTATCTGGGTTTAAAAATCGGATCATGTTGTTGTTCGACCGTACACAACCTGGTGCTGTACCCACATCAGTGCAGTGTAGCAGGGTCTTCAAAGGCCTAATCAGGTTAAAGCTAGCTCCTAGTGGGGATGGGTAATTTCTGGAAATGCGGTATTTACATGATGGAACATTACATTAAGGCATGCTGAACGTGAAGCTAGGTTTTAGGGCACTGACTGGATTCAACTTCAACAAATGTTTTTATTTTATGTATTCTTTGCGTGCGATGTCTTGTTTTCAAAGTGGTCTGAACAGCTGTCGGCCCTATTTTGTATGGGGCTGTAGAATTTTGCTTGTGTTTTACCAACTTGCTCTTTCTTTTAATTAAAACTTTTTCAATGCTCTATCATCGTCACACACCGCTGAATGTGAAATGAATCAATTAAGCCTAAAGTTATCCGAGGACCTCCGGCTCCGTCGAATTCAAAGCCCTTTCCACCGGTAGCCTGTTTGAAATAACAGCAACGCCGCGCTGTCCTTTTGATTGACAGCTCCTAACAAGCACTCAGGCACACACGGTCTCCTGCTGCTCTGTCTCTCCATCCAGCCCTTTGTGTGTGTGTGTGTGTGTGTGTGTGTGTGTGTGTGTGTGTGTGTGTGTGTGTGTGTGTGTGTGTGTGTGTGTGTGTGTGTGTGTGTGTGTGTGTGTGTGTGTGTGTGTGTGTGTGTGTGTGTGTGTGGAACAAAGAGATGGTGTATGATACAGTGTGCTGTGTGCACCTAGGCCAAGGAGCCCTCTTAAAGGAATAGAGCCGGTCCTCTGCCTCCCTTTCTGTTCTGTCTCTCTCCCCCCCTCAGCTCCAGATTGAATATTAGTACAACGCAGGGAGCTGCAAATGACCTAATCCTCCTTTCCCCCTTTTCTCTGCCACCCCCCTAACCCTCTTCTCTCCCTCCCTCCTTCTCCCCAGGTGCCCATCAGCGTTCAGACTCTGTCCCAGAGGTGGGGGAGGACGCCGTTACCACAGTGAGCCCGTCCCCCTATGTCCCGGCTCTCACCGAGGAGGAGCAGGAGGAGCTGCGAGAAGAGCTGGTCAAGGTCAGTGTCCGCCGGCGGGAGGTCAAAGGTCAATCAGAACGGGCGTGAAGGCCGTGCAGCTACCTGGGGACAGGAATACCCGCTTTGGGGCTCTCCCCATCCCTGTGGTCCTCTCTCTTACCATGGGCTCAGGGACAGTAGCCCTGCCAATAATGCTGTCGCCGTGGAGACAAGTAACAGTGGAGCCCTGCAGTGGGTCTGTGAGCTGATACACTGTCTCCCAGTGTCAGGCAATGGGCCATGTGAGAGTTCAGAGCCAGTGCTGTTGCTATGTAGCACAGTTAAACGATATGTAGTTTCATCAGTATTTTTGCTTTGAGTGTCTCTTGTTTGTCACTGAGCCTGAGCAATGTCCCCTGTGCCCCCCCCCCCCCCCCCCTCCCTCCCTCCTAGGTGGAGGAGGAGATCCAGACCCTGTCCCAGGTGCTGGCTGCCAAGGAGAGGCAGATGGCCGAGATCAAGAGGAAGCTGGGCATCACCCCGCTCAACGAGCTCAAACAGAACATCACCAAGGGCTGGCAGGAAGTCACCACCTCCACCGCGTACGTAGTCCCGCCGGCCCTGCCTGCCCCATGCACACTGTGCCCTGGCGCGACCCGCTCCGCCTACGTTTCCCATCAGGCTTTAGCTTCAATGTTTCACTCTGTTTCTGTCAAGCCACGGTTTTAGTTTCTCTCTTCTGCCCTGTTCTCTTCGCTCTCCTGTCGTCTCTCTCTCTTTGGCCTCGTTGTCTTGTGTGTTGTCATAGTGATCACCCTGGCATTTCTTTGCTGCATTACCGACACCTTCATCTCTTTATGTTCTGCTATGAGAACATTTTTTGCTATTAAAAACACCTTCATCTCAGTGAATGTTCAGCTATAACTACATCTTGTTATCACGTAGAGCTTGATCTCTGTGAATGTTCAGCTATAACAACATCTTATTATCACGTACAGCTTTATAACCTTTGCGTCCGTCTCTGTTTAGCTCTAACTACGTTAACTCTTTCCTCTACCTGTGTAGGTATAAGAAGACCTCGGAGACCCTTAGCATATAGCAGCATAGCAATGACTTAACTACTGATTGTCTTAACTAGGTTAACTCTTTCCTCTGTGTAGGTATGGGAAGACCTCGGAGACCCTTAGCATATAGCAGCATAGTAATGACTTAACTACTGATTGTCTTACCTATATTAACTCTTTCCTCTGTGTAGGTATAAGAGGACCTCGGAGACCCTGTCCCAGGCGAGCCAGAAGGCCACAGCCGCCTTCTCTACCGTGGGCTCAGCCATCAGCAGGAAGCTGGAGGACGTCAGGTGAGAGGTTGTGGGGAGCGGTTTACGGGGCCCTCCTCTTATCGCCTCCTTAAGGGAGGAACCCAGGGAGAGTGACTCGCAACCCCGCTCACAACCACACACCCCTGCCTGAGAAAGATCTATGGATGTTGTTCTGGACTAACAACACAACATAACCATTACCCCCCCCACCCCCACACACACACACACACACACACACACAAATAAAACAAATTCACATCCAGACGCATGTGGCTCTAACCTACATCTAACTCGCATCTATCCTTGGGATTTTGCAGGTTGCAGTCTATTTCCAATTCCCTTGGGTAAGACTGCCCCAGCTCGCTCATGCTGTCGTTTTAGATTCATCATCTGTGACTTTTTGGGATTCTCAGACCCCCCCGTGGTCTATTTCAATCATTGGTGGGGTGTGTTCTGAGTGTTACTCTGTTGTGGTGGTTAAGATTCAGCCAACTGTTTTCATTCAGTGCGGCGCATGCGGTGTTCAGGTGGCATGTTCTGTTGTGTGACTCTAGACTGGCATGTCTCGTGCATGACCAAGCTACATCTTCCATTTAACACGTTCGTGTGGCATATTACTGCTGCTCAGCACTTTCCCGTGTGTGTGTGTGTGTGTGTGTGTGTGTGTGTGTGTGTGTGTGTGTGTGTGTGTGTGTGTGTGTGTGTGTGTGTGTGTGTGTGTGTGTGTGTGTGTGTGTGTGTGTGTGTGTGTGTGTGTGTGTGTGTGTGTGTGTGTGTGTGTGTGTGTGTGTCCTTGCGTGTGAGGAACCTTTACCATCAATTTTATTAAAGAGGATAATCTCTTAATCCCCGACACCAACTGTGGTATAGTATGAAACCCTAGCAGTAAGAGCCCTGGCCATCACCACTACCCCTTTTTAAATCCCATTAGATCCGTAGACCTCCAGGCCCAGCAGCCATTCTAACTCGCCTTGATCCCTGTTTCAGATCCTGAGCGTGATTCCTCCTTCCCTCCTGCTCCTTCTCCTGGATTATTAGGCTCCCAAAACAGATTATTGGGATTTACACGTGGCGTTCTCACTGCAAATGCACCGTCACGTCGTGCGCGTGTTTGATTGTTGATAGGAACATGGATTAGATGGCGTGGAGATAGTGGGTAATACGTTTTAATGAGGGCAAAGCAGACGAGGGGTGATTAGCCACTTGTGGAGTCGTCGTTGTCTGAATCATAGGAAACGTGCTTGTGCTTTCCGTCTGCGTCTCCTGTCTGACTTTTTGGAAGAAAAAGAAACGCTGCCCTGCACTAGCAGCCTTTGCTAAGATAACCCTCTAACCGCTAACCTTTCTGTCCCTGTTCTTTTAATGCTTTCGGATAGCATTCGCTCGTTGCAGCACTCTGCTAGCATGCCGGTGATGAGGTAAGGAAACTAGCGGACTCGTATCCACTTTCTTTCGGTTGCCCAACGCCCTGAGGCAGATGTTTGGGCGGTTAGTGGTGGACTGGTTGATCATACTGGCAACAGCGTGTCTTGGTGTTTTTAAAGTTTTCATTCTTAACATTAATGTTGTGATTTTCTGCGTCCTGGTGGGGCATTTATTGGTAAATGCGATGGCTAACTTCTGTAGGGGATTAAATGCAGTGTCTTGTATAGTTTAAAGAAAGTTACATTTACATGGGAATATACCTCAATAACATTAGTTTCATAAGAATGTACAGGTTTATTGAAATGTGATTTTATTATTATTTTTGTGTGAAAATGTTAGATTTATGTTGTTTTGAGTGTAAGACTAAGCTGATAAACCAAAAAGGCTGCAAATATTCCTTGACACTGTGTGTGTGTGTGTGTGTGTGTGTGTGTGTGTGTGTGTGTGTGTGTGTGTGTGTGTGTGTGTGTGTGTGTGTATTTCTATATTTGTACCTTGCTAACCACAAACTCGCATTCATATTTGTGTGACAGCCCAACTCAAATGTTTGTGTTTTGCCTCCCAGAAATGCGCCTACCTTCAAGTCGTTTGAGGAGAGAGTGGAGACCTTGAAGGTAAAAGAGAGTCAGACACCGTACTGACGCACAACCTTCCTCTACCATTACCATAAAGTGTGTGTGTGTGTGTGTTAGATCAATAGTATTGGTCAGGTATGTCTCACAAATGGAAATGTCACGACTGCTTTTGAAATGTTTACTTTTGAGGTGAATACAGTGTATTGAACACAATTGTGGCCATGTAGAGTCTAGTGTTATATCTCTATGATTGAGGCACCAAGCAAAACAGTAACTATTTAATGTTTGTCATAAATATTTTAGTTCATTTTGAATCAAATTTTCTCAACCCCCTCCCGTCCTTTTCTCTCCCTCTCCTTGCATTTCTCTTTCCCTCCATCCTCTTGTTACTCCCCTCCACCAGACCAAGATCAGTCCGACCGTGTCCCAGGGTAACCTTGGTGATCACGGTGACCTTGGCGGCCAGATGAACTCTAACCCCGAGCCCGTGCTGACCCAACCAGAGGGCACACCCATCAAGGAAGCACAGCTCCTTTGAAACCTTCTCACCCTGCTTGACCCCCCTCCATGACCTGCTGACCCCTGCCGACCCCTGACTCTTTGCTTGACCTTTTTCCTTTCTAGCCCCTACTCCCTCCTCCCCCCTCCCCTTTCATCCCTTCTGCGTGCCAGCCCTTTTTTCTATTTGCCTTGAGCACTGTGTAAGCCTGCAATCTTCTACGCGGATGAAAGTATGCACACTAATGTAGATCAGTCCCTGACTTGATAAAGCATAGTTAACAGGGACACACTTTAGGGGAAAATATAAGGCTTTTCACTTCCTTCTTTTTTCACTCCTAGGTTTCCCTTCTTATTTTTATTTTTTTCTTCTTTCAAAGCTTCTACTCTGCTTTGTCTTCTGCAGCCCCCTAGCAAAACACAGCAATGGCAACAAAACGTTTTCTTGGTTGTTTTCCCCCATTAAATTATGAAAATATCCAGAGCAAACTTTTCACTTTATTTTAATTTTTTTTATGTATGTATTTGTTGGTTGACATTTCTGTTATATAATTTGGAGTCAGCACATATAGAACACTTAACACAAGTCTGGAATATAGTTCACGGAAGATTTGTTTCAACAAACATTTCTTTTTCATTAGTTTTGGGAGTTTCTGTAACCTTATGGATAGCCATAGGGTACAGCAGTTGCTATTCTAGGATCACCATATAGTTTACTTTTTTTTTTCTCTGTTCAAACACACCCGCTCGAGACACAAGCACACCCACTCCGCATGCTGTTCTTCTGTTTTGTTCACAGCAGTTCATAGAACATAAGTGTCTTAAGTTTGGTCAGTATGGCGTGCACTTCAGATGGTCTCTGTCTGACTTTAGGTCAGCCGGCTCTATAAAGCCAATGCTAATGTAATGGGCTGTGGGCCTTGCCTTGGCTCTAGGTAAGTGAATTGAAAATGTCACTCTCACATGGCCAGAGTCAATATTTGAGCACTATTGTTTCCCAAGAGGGCGTTGTGCCCTACATACACCTTAAGTTCCTTAATATATGATTGAGCGAGACAAAAAACAAATCACTGAATGTGAGTTTCTATACAAATTTATTTTCATTCAAGACAATACAGTCTGTTATGTTATAAATTAGGAAAGATTGTTAATATTTTACATCCCATGTTTACGTAAGATGTGCAATTCCCCTCAATGCTGATGATATAAAAGTGTATCCAGTACTCTTCATGTGTCAATGTGTTTTTTTTTCATTAATTTTGTGTTTACCGAGTGTCAGGGCTCAAAGCAAGCACTCCCTTTCTGTCTGGAGATTGACACCTTGTTAAATGTATGAAGTAGACTCCATTAGACGATTACAGTGTGACCAACATTATCCAGGCATACCCTACTGTGCTGGCATATTTCAAAACCTTTGGTTGCTATTGAAAGGGAATTTATGTCTGGACTGCAGAGTACTCCACAACATAATACAATGCCCTCATTTAGCTTGCATGTATCGTTCTGGTACAGAACTACATCACTGGGAATGCCTAAGGAATGATTTTTAATAATTGAACTGCTTATACATTTTGTCACGGAAAATGTTTTCAACAACCAAAGGTACATTCAAGAATCAGATCAATTTAATAGATATGTATGTTAGGAAGGTAAGTGTGGTTGTGCGCAGTCAACCCCATTTTGATCCAAATTCATTTATTGTTCCATGCCAGTTTAAGATACATTCCATCATTAAAAATAATCTAATCTGTAGTAAATCACACAATAATTAAATGGAGAAGCTATTTTAAACACCCGTGTGCAAGAAGGGGCATGTTATATGGAGCTGGACAGTTGATTTTAGTGTCTTAGTCTGAGGGAAGCAAACATTATTGGGGCTGGTGGTCTTTAATTGGAGTGACCATATGCCTGCCTTGTAGATGATAAGGTGTTGACGTGATATAGCTGCCTGCACTTGATTTCAGTCTTTAATTATTGATTCAATTTGGCGGTAACATCATAGCTAAAAACAATGAAGAACATAAAATCAAACTTGCAGTCTCTGTGAGCTGCTTCCTTTGTCCGTTGGGTGCTGTTTGTTGTTTTTAGCTTTTCAAATCTAGACAAGCCAAATTGACCTGCAGTTGACAGTTAATCGGGTGTATCGTGAAGTATTTGGAACATTACTGTAAGAGAAGCTTTGAGTTTGAGATTCTATCTTCACCGCTAACAGAACTACCAGCAATCTCTTACTACTCTTCTAAACTTTTCTCTGCTACTCTTCTTTTTTTGTGTATTATTTATTTTTCCTTTTTCCGTGCATACATTAATTCATACTCTTTACTATATTTTGACAAATAATGAATTTTAGAAAGGAAGGGTATGCTTAAGACCATTATGAATCATTGGCTAACATTTTAACTAGTTTGCTTGTATGTATTGTCACAAAACTGTACCAAAGGCCATTTCAATCAGCTACAGGATGAACATTAGGTTTGAGCTGTTCTGTTTCCGTCTTGGTAATTGATATCAAATGTCATTCATCTGGATGGGGCCAGAGGTTATTTAACGACCAAATGCTGAGTCATACAGGCCCAGAATATTGTGCCAAGTACGTGCAATTTTCTGCATGATGTTTCTGTAATATCTTTTATGGACACAAGAGGGCAGGCAAGAACAGCTGCCTTGGTCGACGTCTTATTCCTTGTTATTATCCCTGTACAGGCTTGCCTGGAGCGTATTGATGGCAGCATGTGGATGTCTCTAAATCTTTCAAAGATTAGAAATACTGACATGCTAAGAATCTGATAAAGGAATTAAATAATTGACTGCATTTAAAAAAAAAGCCCCACTAGATGTTCCAGGGCTGATCTAGCTATTTTAAGAAAATATCAATTATAGCTATAAAACACCTAGTACCATCTTTTTTATAGTGATCTAGTAGTTAATATCTATAATTTGTTATGACGTAACCACAGCACAAGAAAAAAACAGAACAGTTATAACACTATGTAATAAACAGCTGCCAAAACGTTTTTATTTAGTTTGTAACAGATTTCCAGGTCCCAAATGTCTGATAATAGCCTGGTGGAGCATCTTTACATTGAGTAAAATGACAACATCTGCACCCACAAAATGCACCAGCACATAGTCATCATGGCCCGTAACACAGTTTTACACAGTTACAATGGCAGTTTATATATACACACACACAGTCAGGAAATAGACGCTACAGTTGGCAGATTTAGAGTTAACAGTCAATGGGTAACGATTCCTCACCAGAGAAAAACTCATACTAAGATTTTACGACAATATCGTGAAAGAAAAGCAGTCATAACAAAACAAAACAAAAATACATTGTTTGGTGCAAGCGATAACACTGTTTTCTGAGATATAAGGTGTATTGCAAGTGCTTTAGTATAAGTATGTGAAACATTGTCCTACTACATAATACCAGATAATAAAGACGGTTGTATCTCTGTGACACTGGCATCTATAATGTGCTCTTGGTTAATGTGTGTGTGTGTGTGTGTGTGTGTGTGTGTGAGAGAGAATGCTACTAATCAAAAAGACCTTCAAATAAACATCCCTCATTCTGAACATGGATTGGCGTGAAGTACACACATAAAATATGCATGGCCATATTGCTCTATAGGCTCACCCTGCAGTCTCTTAAATACGCCCCCTATATGATGCCCAGCACGCGGGCAGCTGATGAAAGGCCAACGTGCACTACACACGCCATCTGAGATCTATCTGAACGGGAAATTAGGTCAAATGTGATCAAATGCTGTCACCCATTTTTTTTCATTTCACACCCCCCTCACCCAGCCCTTGATTTCTAACTGCTCTCTCTCGTCAGCCAGCACCAAAGTGCCTTTCACTCCTAATGGAGGAAAACCTTTAGATAATATAGACACCACCGGCTTTCTGTCTGTTTTAAATCAACTATTAGGTCACACAGATCTTCCAGATGGTCAGCCATCTGTGTGGGGTTGTTTGTGATTTAAGGTGATTGATTGATGGATGAAAGACGAGGCCAAACACACACACTGACACATCCTAACACACAGATATGACAAGTCTCAGCGTGCTCACAGAGCCAGATTTCACCGACCTGTTGTCTCTGTGTCTCTCTGTCTGAGACTCTTACAGATATGGATTCTGCTCTGTGTCTCTCTGTGAGTGTTTTAAAGACATGTTCGTACTCTGTCTCGGTGTCTTAAAGACACGTTTCTACTCTATCTCTGTCTCAGTGTCTTAAAGACATGGTTTCTGTGGTCTGTGTCTCTCTGTCTGTGTGTTTTCAAGACATGGTTTCTGCCTCCGTCTCTGTCTGAGTGTCTTAAAGTCATGGTTTCTGCCTCTGTCTCTGTCTGAGTGTCTTAAAGTTATGGTTTCTGCCTCTGTCTCTGTCTGAGTGTCTTAAAGTCATGTTTTCTGCCTCCGTCTCTGTCTGAGTGTCTTAAAGACATGGTTTCTGCCTCCGTCTCTGTCTGAGTGTCTTAAAGTCATGTTTTCTGCCTCGGTCTCTGTCTGAGTGTCTTAAAGACATAGTTTCTAATGTCCTCTGGAACTGGCAGGAGACGCTCAGTGTGTGACCAGCCAAGATGAGCCTGACTACTTTTAAAACCCAGATGAAAAACGTCTATGTTCTCGATTGCATTTGGCTGATTTGTTCCTTCTTCACAATTTTATTTCTCTCATTACATAATTGTTTTTTTGTTCCTTGCTATCTTGTTTCTTCCTTGTATATGTTTACGCTTGCCTCGTGTAAAGCACACTGAGTTGACTATGTGTATGAAAGGTGCGATACAAACAAATTAGATTAGATTAGATTTGATCAGCATGGGGGGGGGGGGGGGGGGGGGGCTGGTGTACACTGGAAAAGAAGCTGCGAGGTTGTATCACTGTCTCCAGCTCGTCGACTACCACAGCAGCTAGAAAGACACTATCTCTAACGGCTCAGTGGCCAAATGAAAAAAATACAATGTCACTGGCAAGATTTTTTTTTACTCGTATAGTTTCATGTGAATCGGACACACCTTCTTGCCAGAGTTCTTGTGTCTACTATATTATATATATATATATCACCTTGGACAAAATGGAGGCCGTGAAGGCTGATTTGCACACCGATACATGTGTACGTATGGATCTAGGACTGACTTGATAGGTCCCCTGTGGTAAAGACAGAAGCATATGCACTCACAGTCATGCAAACACACACACACACACACACACACACACACACACTCTCTGTCGTTCTCTCTCTCCGTATTGAAAGGGCTATACATGCTGCATTGAACAGATGGGATATGCCTTGGGTGGCCGTTCACAACACACACACACACACACACACACACACACACACACACACACACACACACACACACACACACACACACACACACACACACACACACACACACACACACACACACACAGCCCCCTGGTGAATGTGCCGAATGGGATCATGGCTGATGGTTCTTTCAGCCAATGCCGTGGAGACAGCAGGGGCATGCAGTGAGTCTGATGGCATCGGATGGAGCGGTTGGAATTCACACCTCACACACAAACACATGGACGTAGTGTCACACAAGCATGTGCACTGGTGATCTGCAGCTTCATATAATAATGTTACACTTACTGATAATCCCAAAAAAAGAAGTGCAGGAGATTTAATAAATAACCATATGCCTGCTATCTCTGTGTGACCAATAACAGTTTTAAACCAAATAACCTTTACATTGTGATTATACATGAAGAGTTGAAAGTGTTAGTTTTTTTTTTTTTACCAATTACATCTTCTTAATACTGTTTATTTTTATATATGATATACTAATAAGTGCCATCACAAGTGCCTGTTGTTTAAATGTCACATAGCATTTCTCATACGCTATATTTCTCTTAGCGTTGACTTTATTTCATAATCCTATCTATATATGTATTTTTGTCCTATTATAATATTTGGATATCACTATAAGGACATATCTGTTTGTAGTAGCAGACTTTGGTAGCTGGCGCTTAGAATCACACTCTCTCATCTATGGCTTTGGATTCACGCTGCGCCCCGTTCCCCATTTCATGGACTGACCCGGTCACGTTAAAGGCCAGAGCATGTCAACTACACGACTCACAAAAGTGAATACCAACCGTCAGATTTAAATGACTGAGATTTCCAACCTAAACAGATTAAAGTATGAGGTGCCTCTATAACTGCGCTTGATAATGCATCCTTAAACCTTTCTGATCCCAACACAGTATTAAAAAACTGCTGAGTTGCCCTTTTTAGTCACTGTGTGTGTGTGTGTACCATGTAACCCACAATGGCGCTCATGTTAACAATGCACTCACAGATTTGTTAAATGGGAGACATATCGTGAACATTTCTTTATGTGTGTGTAGGGACACAAACCAGACAATTACATAAGTACCTTTAAAAAGTATAAAAAGCACATCGTAGGTCACGGATGAGTTGAGAGCAGAGCAACAGGCGGTTATCCATAACATTTGAGCAGTGTCTAAAGTGTAGGAGCTCGGTTTACATAATGCCTCAGAACAAGCAGGTTTGTTGTGTTTACGAACGCTAGCGGTCTGCTTGCCTACACACTGCAGTGTGTACGGGAATAAGAAGTAAAATGGAGAAGCAGTGGCGTGCGCTCAACTTTCACAAGTGGCAATAGAGCCATCCACAGCACGCTCCGTTTGTTTCACTCTGAGGCACAAACCAACATTTGAACTTGTGACACTGACCCGAATGAATTATAGACTGGCTTAAAGCAAGTCCGTGGAGGAATGGAGAGCGGACCGCTAGTGGGAGCTTGTTTAAGGCGGACATTATGAGTACTGGTAAAGTTGAAGCATTTTTTAGAAGGTCTACTATGTAAATACTTTATTTATAATCTAATTTATGAGATGCCTTTGCTAGGGTTGCCAAGGTGATTGCTGTCAACTCATGACATGAAAAACCACAGCACAAATATACACATCGATATAAAGCACTAATTTTATAATTCTCTTGTTGGCATGCACATGCAGTGGTACAAAATACAGCTAGATCAAATAGTATAGTGTGGAAAAAGATGTACAAATCCAGTGCGACAGTCATTGATTTTTGAGGTTAATATGGTCGTTATAGGTAAAAAGATGATAGGTAATGAGATTGTACATTTCATATAAGAGTGCGTAACTATAGTAAAAAATTACAAAAGTATACAGGCTGAGTTGCTGTATTATTAATGCTGCCTCAAATTCGTTCTCAATAGCATTTCAGGAACTTAGTTTCTGGTCAGTAATCGAGTTGGTCATAACTACTTAATGGGATCCTTGAATAATTTTTTTATTTATTATAATTGCAGCCTATACACAACGATAAAAGACTGACTGGGAGCAGCACACTCTTACTGAAATGGAAAATCTCACTCACGTATCTTACTGATTGTTGAAAGAAGCTTCAGTGCTTTCCCAAACATCTCTAAGGGTCATCCCCGTTAAAGACAACGTCAGAATAAACAAGCCCTTATGTAAGGAGAGGGGATGTTGGGAAAGCAGAGAAAATAAACACAAACAACAAAGAGGTATACTCCTCATTAAAATGGAATAGAAAACGGTTCGCTTGGTAGAGCAAAGGGAAGAAAAACTCACACTTCGGGACCTTGAAATTTACTAAGAGCAGCTTTTCCTTTCATAAAACATTCTTTGACACACTCTTAGGAGGGGCCAAAAGGGCCCTTGAAGTCAACTCACAAAATATTCAGTAATTACACGTTTACATTGAGATACAAGGCAGTCCCCTCGACTGGCCTCGACAAAATACAAATTCCAACATTGTTGCCGTGGACCTCCACATCGCATCATCATAGGTCCATAGAAATATAACTTCAAGAACAGACATTGTGATTCAAATCAATGGGATGACGTTGGGGTTCAATCTGTTCTGGGAAATCTCTACGATCACACCTTACCAAGGCACTTTCAACGCTCCCACATCCAGACGGACACTTCACATTGCTTCACAAAAGCATCTAACTGGCCCTCTCCCTTCAATCTACATGGCTGGTAGGGAGAATGCTGATCCGACCCTCGATCACGAGTGACACCGCGTTCCAGAAAAGATTTACAGAAGGGTCAGCACCACCTCCCTCTTTTAGAAAACAACAAAAAATAACAGTACCGAACGAGCCCAACATACACAAAGTAGGAGGAGTCAGACACACATAAACTGTCTGTCAGCATGGCTGCCATGGAAACCCCTCCTCTGGTTGGTGGGAACTTGATGTCATAAAGGGTTGCGGCAGTGCACTCTGTAAGGATGCGATGTTCCGATGTAGCAGAAGCCCATTTAGATGTAGTTCTGAATTCACAAATTACACAGCGGAGACGTTGACTACCGGTCGCCAAACAACCCCCCTTCACTTGGGAGTACTGGGAGCAGCCACTCAAGAAAACCTTGTGGTCCATTAACCCCTCCCGCACACACACACACACACACACACACACACACACACACACACACACACACACACACACACACACACACACACACACACACACACACACACACACACACACACACACACACACACACACACACACACGTCACACAGCTTAAAGCAGGGGCCAAGTATAGCCCACCTGCAATTGGTCCATTGTGCAGCTGCATTTCAAGCGAACCCTAAGTGTCCCGTGGGAAGATTGGAGGGGCAACCATGGGCCAGCACACGGCTCTGGGGAGTCGCTAAGACTTAAGCTACATAATCCTCACGGAGCTGTACAAGTACAGCCAACTCCTTTAACTTTAAGAACTACAATGACCACGTCTCTGTTAAACTGGTGCTGCGAACAGCACGTTAGTGTACAATAGACTCCCTTGAATAATAGCCACGTTAAAAATGTCTTGATGAACAAAGCAAAAAACAATGTGGTGACATTGTTGTTAGACATACGCAGGTGAAACACACAGTCCAGTACTGTACACTGCTTGTCTGAGCTGAATGCTATCACATAGCCAATGAAATATTGATCTCAATGGGATTATATATCTATACAAAAGTTAAGATGTGTAAAACGTTAAGGAAACAAATTGTTGCTAAACTGATCACTGCTACCATGGCCAAGGTTCCGGCCTAATGGCAGACCAGCTGTGGGAGGGAGACAAAGCCTTTGTAAACGTGAAAATGCATGAAAGCACTTTAACATTTGAATGTTGGACGGGGTTCCCCAATAACTCATGATAGCTGATTTGACGCCTTTTCTTCACAGGTATAACACCACCTTGTTTGAACTTTGCCCCATAGACTACTGGTGCTTCTTCCCCACATGGGTAAGGTAAGGGGTTAAACACGACACGACACACACACACACACAAAAAGAGACATGGTTGTCAAATTCGTAAGTCTTCATATCGCCCTCTCTACGGACCACCCACCGCCTGTGGGGGGCATATGATGCAAACGTCGCTAAAACACCGGTTCACGGTGGGGAAGCCATCGTAAAGTTCTGACAGCGAGTCTACCCCCTCCAGGGCTGCTGTTCTATTGTACACGCTGAGGTACTGGATCAAACGCTCGCAAGAGAACGAAGCTCATGCGCAACAGAGATTGTGTTCCTTGTTACAATCATGGTTCCGTATTGCTTCGCTAACCTTCTGGGGAGTTCTACGATTCTGCTTTCTGCATTTAAGATCACACATTTACCTTTGTTTGGCATCACGAAATATTCCTATTGTCCAGCCAACGTAGGAACAAAAACAAGAGCATCAACAAGTAAACTTACAAATTAGACCAAATTGACACTCACTCACTTTTTATTTTAAAGATAGTCAGAGGTTAACACCTTTTTGGGTAGGGAGTTGGAGAACTACAGGATGAAACGTCTGGCTCTACTGCGTTCTGCTGAATGAATGGGCGAGACAGCTGGCAAGCTGCGTGTGGACTTGATGCAGGTGTTTTTTTATTTTCATGTTCTACAGTGTCACAGTGTGTACAAGATGAATCGAAATGAAAAATAGATGTGCTATATAATACGACATGGGTAAACAGCATTGGACAGATAGCACCTCTCCTCGCCCAACGAGTGCACAGCACTAGTGGGACTAACTGAATGTTAAGTAAGCCCGGTCCACAAGCAGAACCCGCCCGGTTCCTCAATGCCCCCTCCCCCATTTTAATCATAAAAGCAAAGAGACACTGGATAAGCAACACGGCGTCAAGAATCCAATGCTCTGAGAAAATGTTACAACTTTTTTTTGGCAAAAACCCATGTCCTCATTCAGTTGGGGTCATCTTTTAATGTTGGTCAAGGTTAAGGTTATTCAAGGTGCCTTTTAGAGTCAGTGTAACTTCACCGTCACCACCGCTGTCCTGTCTAAATAGCTGCCAGGTGAAGTTACAGTTGATCTACGTCCAGTTACTTTTTTAGAGCTACGGGGGTTCTCTGAGGTGAACGGGGGGGGGGGGGGGGGGGGGGGGGGTTGCTTGGTGGACATCTGAGCTGGTATCCTCTACACACACCAATGGAGGAGACTTCCGCAACAAAAGCAACACCGTGAGGGAGAAATAGTCATAAGGAGTGCATTCAATTCCAGAAAGAGAAGAAAGTAAAAACACATTCACAATTCATCCACCAGTCAACCAAACCACAGTCGTCATAATACCGACACCACTGGCTGGAAAAGCACCTGGTTGTGACATGTCACCCAAAATATCATATAGGTTTTGACGCTCCCAGGTCCTTGGATTGAAATATGACCCCCCTCCCTGGAGGTGGGATCGGAGGACTTAGGAGCATCAAGCTAAAAGAAGTGTCCCAAACGCAAATCGCACAAAAGCTCTTTCTCTCACACATCCGTGCATGCCTGCAAGCGCACACACTGAAATGAACCTCGTGGACAGACATGCGCGCATGTTGAAATACAAAAATAAATCTAAATCAAACATACCGCTGTCAATCAAATAATTGCAAGCGGGACTGCATGGCGTTGTGTGAGTAGAATTGGACACGAGCTGAAGGTTTTTACACTGTGTGGTTGTCAAACACTTAAAAAACACTTCCAGTTGGTCCCCAGTGACAGAATATGGACAAAGTGGAAAAGCCTTTTGGGCAAATGATGCATTGGTAATACCAGCGGAGGTTCACAAAACAAGTTTGGCTTTGATTATGTGGCTTATAGTTGAACCTTTCTTTGTACTGTAACAATCATCATGGAATATGAACAGCAGAACATGAAAATAAAACAATTCAAATGTATACAAAACAAATCCACTGAACCCTATTTTTTTGCTTAAAACTTTAGGTCGAACATGTATATCTAAGTATATATATATAGAGAGATTTGTCTTTTTTAACAACAAGAAGTACACAAAATACAATGGCAGTTCATTTGGAGATGACCTATATATTTCTTGCAGGGAATTCAGTGAAATATTTGAAAATTAAAGAAGCACAGGGATATTTCTTTTCTTCAAATGAGCGTTTTAAGGCCAGACTATTTGTAAGCTTAGCCTGGAACAAAAATAATTATACAACAACAACTTTAACATTTCTTGCTTGGCATCGTATATGAACCCCTCGTTCAAATTGTAGTCGTGCACTGAGTTTGACTGAACTTTCAGACAGCGGTGAGCATAAGAGAAAAATAAACAATTATTACAGACCTGCTTAAACGTAGATAAAAAAGCTAAATAGGAAAAATCTTTTTTTTTTTTTTGTTGTACACTTGTGTGATTAATCTTATGAGTATAGAAACTGGTGTTGGCTGGTGTCTCACATTCTGTGAGGAGTTTCTTGAAAAACGTGTTGTCAAAGAAGCAGACTAAGTGTGATACGGGTATAATATTACACCTGCGACAGACAGATATGCCCAGAGTAA
>JAPMUY010002988.1:172500-175000 GCA_026901105.3 Galaxias olidus | reverse complement strand
GAATGGAGCGCACTCAGGAACATGCATCCTGTTAATCCCGTTTTTGCGGCGGCCCCCACACGCATCGATCGCGTCCCCCTATCTACCGGCCTGGCGGAGTGTTGGGAGCAGAGACCGGAGACGAGTGGACAGCCTTTACATCACACGCAACCTGAGAGCGAGCGCCAGGGTTTCACGCGGAGGCCGCACGCTTTAGACGGTGCTCATATGTTATGGTAATGAAATCCTCCGTCGTCCTGCGTTCAAGAGCAGCATGGCCAATTACTGTACAAACACACACACACGCACACGCACACACACACACACACACACACACACACACACCACGCACGCACGCACGCACGCACGCACACACACACACACACACCGGCTACTTGTTAAGTGCTTTAAAAGACATGAGCCTTAATGGGGTGTGTAATTCATAAAGCAGGCCTTGATATATAAATCCATAAAGGACAGGAGAGAGAGAAGCTCCTTCAGCGCCCCCTCTCCTCGCTAGCCCACATATAGCTTAAAATACAGGGGTGTGTGTGTGGCTGTGTTGGTCTGGCAGATTTAGGCGGAAAGGGGGAAGTCCCCTCTGGGTGTGTGTGTGTGTGTGGGGGGGGCGGTGTGTGTGTGTGTGTGTGTGTGTGGGGGGGGGATCCCAGGTGGACAAAGAGGTTCCTCCACCTCCATTAGCTGGAGTTGAATTTAGAGGTCCCTCTGCCCCCAGCACATGATGTCATCGTGGGGCGGTCATTAATCACCAAACACCGCCTCACACTCACCTGTCATTTAAACACACACACACACACACATACACACACACACACACACACACACACACACACACACACAAACATATCACACACATACACCGACCGACTCGCACACACTGAAGTCCCGCTTTGCTGTGAACCACTCCCTGGTCACCTTGGGAGGGGGCCGCGGCGACTCTCGCTACGGGCAACCGCCAGGCCGCCATCCCATCAGAGCGTCCCTCATTTCCTTCTCAGTCCTTGCGGAGAGGAAGTACCGTCTGGGTGAGCGGCCATGTTGTAATTAAGACGTGATGTATAGCCCACAAGCCATGAGGGGAGGAGAGAACAAAAGAAAGAAAGGAATGGAGACAGAGAGAGAGAGAGACAGAGAGAGAGAGAGAGAGAGAGAGAGAGAGAGAGAGAGAGAGAGAGAGAGAGAGAGAGAGAGCGAGAGAGAGAGAGAGAGAGAGAGAGAGAGAGAGAGAGAGAGAGAAAGGGGGAATGCCCCAAATCACATTTGTCATTAGTTGTCTTATCGGGACTTAAAAGCTCGAGCTCAAAGTGCTTATTATGGCTAGATAATTAAAACAGACTTGAAAGAGTGTGTGTGTGTGTGTGTGTGTGTGCGTGCGTGCGTGCGTGCGTGCGTGCGTGCGTGTGTGTGTGTGTGTGTGTGACACATCAAACGGAACATGATCCATGTGACACTGGAGGGACTAAGTGGGATTCTTAATGGATCTCTAAGTGAATCCTGACAAAGGAGCTCCGTATATGAGAGTGTTGTTTATGGAGAGTGTGGAGCCCACAGCCTTCCATGCCTCTTGAGTAAACATGATCACCTTAGGAGAATGTGATTAGCCAAAACCAAAGAGCATTAGTTTGGTAAACAGGAAGGAGACGGAGGACAATGGCCGCTCTAACACACTGCCACCCACTGTAAAACAGTTATCCTTTTACAATCAGGTCATTTATTTTTGATAACAAGGGTAAAAATTGCTTTGGGGTATAGCCTATATTTGTTTCCTCAAGGGTTCTGCGCATGTGTTTGCGCGTGTTTGTGTACGTGTGTGTGTGTATCTGCGTGTGCATCTCTGTCTGTGTGTGTGTGTGTGTGTGTGTGTGTGTGTATCTGCGTGTGCGTCTATGTCTGTGTGTATGTGTGCGTGTGTGTATCTGCGTGTGCGTCTCTGTGTATATGTGTGTGAGAATGTGTGTGCGTGTGCTTGACCTACCAGGCAGGTCTACAACCTGTCTTACTCAGAAATCTGCTCAGCCAAATGAGATAGAGATGGCTTGTAGCCAAGTAGTTAGCAGAGTGTGTGAGTGTGTGTGTGTGTGTATCTGCGTGTGCATCTCTCTGTGTGTGTGTGTGTGTGTGTGTGTGTGTGTGTGTGTGTGTGTGTGTGTGTGTGTGTGTGTGTGTTTGGTGTGAATACAGTCTGCTGACATCTGTTGCACTTTCCAAGACAGATGTGCCAACTTTTTAGTGGCAATACAAACCCTGCAAGACAAAGTGGTGTGGAAACTGAAGAGACAAGGAAGAGAGAGAGTGTGTGTGTGTGTGTGTGTGCGCAAGAGAGAGGTGGTCCTTCACCCAATCTTTGCTGGTAGCCAGACACAGAGATAGAGCTCTCCCTCTCTCTGTGCCTCTCTCTCTCTCTCTCGTTGTCTCTCTCTCTCTCTCTCTCTCTCTCTCTCTCTCTCTCTCTCTCTCTCTCTCTCTCTCTCTCTCTCTCTCTCTCTCTCTCTCTCTCTCT
>JAPMUY010002988.1:157500-162500 GCA_026901105.3 Galaxias olidus | reverse complement strand
CAGCCGATAGGTTAACTGATAACACCATGTATGTTACTCAGCCACTGATAGGTTAACTGATAACACCATATATGTTACTCAGCCACCGATAGGTTAACTGATAACACCATATATGTTACTCAGCCACCGATAGGTTAACTGATAACACCATGTATGTTACTCAGCCACCGATAGGTTAACTGATAACACCATATATGTTAGTCAGCCACTGATAGGTTAACTGATAACACCATATCTGTTAGTCAGCCACTGATAGGTTAACTGATAACACCATACTGTATATCTTACTCAGCCACCGATAGGTTAACTGATAACACCATACTGTATATCTTACTCAGCCACCGATAGGTTAACTGATAACACCATATCTGTTAGTCAGCCACTGATAGGTTAACTGATAACACCATACTGTATATCTTACTCAGCCACCGATAGGTTAACTGATAACACCATACTGTATATCTTACTCAGCCACCGATAGGTTAACTGATAACACCATATATGTTACTCAGAAACCGATAGGTTAACTGATAACACCATATATGTTAGTCAGCCACTGATAGGTTAATTGATAACACCATATATGTTAGTCAGCCACCGATAGGTTAACTCTAACACCATATATGTTACTCAGCCACCGATAGGTTAACTGATAACACCATATATGTTAGTCAGCCACTGATAGGTTAACCGATAACACCATGTATGTTAGTCAGCCACTGATAGGTTAACTGATAACACCATATATGTTACTCAGCCACCGATAGGTTAATTGATAACAACATATGTTAGTCAGCCACAATAGGTTAATTGACAACACCAAACACGGTTCCAGCCATCAGAGTTAGTGCCTCACGTTGTAATAGCCTCTGCTAGCTAACGAGAATCAAGCTAAATCAATGCAGCAAGGCTCACTAGCAGAACAAAAGGGCTACCGCAAAACTGCAATGTGGTGACTTCAGAGCGGCATCTCTTTTTCAAATGAAACCATGAGTGCTCGTACAAATGTCTCAGTGAGAAGATAAACGGTTTAAACCCTGGAGGGAGTCGAGCGTTTTGGGTGGGACCCTGGGGGGTTGGACTGAAAACCCGGAGG
Organism: Galaxias olidus; assembly: GCA_026901105.3. Taxonomy (NCBI): domain Eukaryota; kingdom Metazoa; phylum Chordata; class Actinopteri; order Galaxiiformes; family Galaxiidae; genus Galaxias; species Galaxias olidus. The sequence goes on along the minus strand of JAPMUY010002988.1, from coordinate 161,404 downwards.
TACAAAGGACAAAGAGGAGGAGGAGGACGAGGGTTTGAATCGTTCAACAAAGAAGAAGCGGAGCAGCTGTAGGAGCCATTACCAATGTTGACACAGTGGTCCATGGGATGCCATGCATTATGCATGGTTTAGGGGAAGCCTAGCATGGCTATGTGGAGCGCTGGTAGCCCCCAGCCTAAATAGAAGAGAGAGAGAGAGAGAGAGAGAGAGAGAGAGAGAGAGAGAGAGAGAGAGAGAGAGAGAGAGAGAGAGAGAGAGAGAGAGAGAGAGAGAGAGAGAGAGAGAGAGAGAGAGAGAGAGAGAGAGAGAGAGAGAGAAAAGAGAGAGAGAGAGAGAGAGAGAGAGAAAAAAGGGGAGAGAGAGAATAAAAGGGGAGAGAGAAAGAGGAGTAGCAACGAAGAAGGAGATGAAGAGAACGAGATAAAGTTCTCTGCAGCCTTCCCTGTCGGAGGTAAACAAGTCTCTCCCACCCTCCCTTCCTCTCTCAGTTCCCTCCCTCCCTCCCTCCCTCCCTCCCTCTCTCTCTCCCTCTCTCAGTTCCCTCCCTCCCCTCCAGCCTTCAGAGTAGGAGACTAACCCACAATTCTTTCTTCTCTTCCCCCTTAGACCGTCTTTGCTCAATAGACTCCTAGCACGCCAACCGCCTCTGCCCCCTCTGCGCACACACACACACACACACACACACACACACACACACACACACACACACACACACACACACACACACACACACACCTCCCGTACTAAAACACAGAGTTTTTCGGGGCGTGCATCGCTCCATAGTTTGGCAGAACACTACGTCCTCAGTAGACCCACAGCCTCTTCGCATCCTCTCTCTCACACACAAGCACACACACACACACACACACACACACACACACACACACATGCATACACACTCTACACGCACACACAAACTCGCCACACTGTACATACACCAACCCACACGCACGCACGCACACACACGAAAAACACACCCACTATGTCACACATCTGCAACAGTCAAGTAGAATGTGTGAAAGCAGAAGTCAAAGGGAAAACATGGCCACGACTATAAAGCCACTGCTGCTCTTTGTAGACTCTGGGAGGGGAGGAGGGAGAGAGCCTGGGAGAGACAGAGGGAGGGAGGGAGGGAGTGGGAGGGATGGAGGTGGGGGGGGGGGGGGGGCACGGAGAGGGAGAAGGACCAATGAGCCGAAGGCTTGTCATGAGATCAAAACATCCCCTGATAGCCTTTAAGATGGGTGACTGTACCAGCTGTCTTCTCCCTTCCAGCCTGTAACCACACACACACACACACACACACACACACACACACACACACACACACACACACACACACACTGCACACACACACACACACACACACACACACACACACACACACACACACACACACACACACACTGCACACACTGCACACACACATACAAACTGCAATGCGTTCACAATCTAAGCCTGCCAGGAGAGAGTGATGAAGGGGGACACTTTCTCTGTGTTGTTAACTGACAAACGAGAAGGGAAGATGACCTGCATGGAAAAAGCAAAATGAGCCTGGGGTCGGCAGGAGTGCCAGAGTGTGTGTGTGTGTGTGTGTCTCCACGTTTGTCAATACATTTTTTACAGGTGAATAAATTAAAAAAAAGTGTATGCTCCACAAAGTCACATTTTCTTATTTTTATCTATATGGCCCATAAATAATACCCCACCAGTGGATTAAGACGTTTCGGTTTAAGAGAGAAATATTAAATATGAGAACACCAAGAGACTGACTGAAAGCCTGAAACAGAGTCTGATGTGCAACTTGAACACATCGGACATTTTAAAAGGCTGGGACGAAGCGCCATGGGTCATGTGGTTTTCCAGTTAGACCTACAAATGAGGAGGCTCCAAAGGAACGCTGGAGGCGCCAGTCGGGGCTGGAGAGGGTTTCCGACTTAAAGGAATAGTTAGAAATTTGGACGAGTTGCGATTACTCGCGGAGAGCTGGAAATGAGGTTCCAACATTCCAAAAATATAATATAGAACATCCAAACTATTCATCTGACCTTTTGAAACTGCTGAACTGAAAACCACTGCAACCATCAGACGACACCAAACAAAAGGCGTGCCAGCTTGGAGCGAAGTACAAACGCAAGAGCAATCACGTACTGATAATGTTATTATCAAATGAAACTCTGGTTTTAATATTGACCTCTTCAAGATCTCTCATCCAGGTATGGACAGGCACCAGTCCTTGGCCTGTCCGGAAGACCCAGCTGCACAGTGAGTCATGTCTATTCAGCCACATCCTTAACCAGTTAAACACCCACTAGCAAGCTTTGAATGTAGAGAAAACAGATACAAATGTTATACCACGGGGTTTGCCACAAACCAAAGCGGGGTGGAAAGCTTCTCCGCATTATAAAACACACACACACACACACACACACACACACACACACACACACACACACACACACACAAAGACACACACCCACGCGCCCATGGAGTGCCCCTACGATCGAGTCGCATTCATGCTTCATGCGTGAATAATCTTGTGGTGTCTGTCTTTAGAGGTGAAATTACATACGTTGCTGTGTTAAACACATCAGAGGACGCACCGATGCGGTGTACGATATCCTTTCTGCATCTGTCCCTCCAGAAGGCACGCAAATCTGCCAAATCTGGGAGGTTACAGCTACTGTACAGACGCTGGGAAGAATACACTTCCTAACTACACTACAGAGGAGAGTCAGTGATTGGTCCATTTAAACGCCACAGAGCCATGCTCATTCGGTGGCTAAAGGTATTTCAGGTGTATTGCATCACCTCGTAGCTGTTCATCTCTTTGTGCTCAGGGTATTAAATGCCCGTGATAAACTGTGGACGTTTATGAGTGAATACAATCGGAATCAATGACATTATATCTGTCTGTCTGTCTGTCTGTCTGTCTGTCTGTCTGTCTGTCTGTCTGTCTGTCTGTCTGTCTGTCTGTCTGTCTGTGCCTGTCTGTCTGTCTGTCTGCCTGTCTGTCTGTCTGTCTGTCTGTCTGTCTGTCTGTCTGTCTGTGCCGTCTGTCTGTCTGTCTGTCTGTCTGTGCCGTCTGTCTGTCTGTCTGTCTGTCTGTGCCGTCTGTCTGTCTGTGCCATCTGTCTGTTTGTGCCATCTGTCTGTGCCATCGGTCTGTCTGTCTGTCTGTCTGTCTGTCTGTGCCGTCTGTCTGTGCCGTCTGTCTGTGCCGTCTGTCTGTCTGTCTGTCTGTCTGTCTGTCTGTCTGTCTGTCTGTCTGTCTGTTAGACATATACACTGTGATGTTTTATGTCTCTCGTCTCCTTGTAAATATTTGACAAACACTTGGCCTTGAAACCAAGTGGTTCTGACAAGCTCCCCTTCCCAAACGTAAAATCATCACATTGGGGCACTCTGCTGAGAGAAATTGCATTAAATATGCACTATGAACTCAGAATTTACTGTAAGAAGTTATTAAAGGCAATGACAACTGTCATTTTATATACAAATACGGCTGATATGTGAAGCAAAAAACGATTTAAATTTTACGTCTAGACAGCCTCAAGTGTTGTTGTCAAGACATGGCAGTGATGGTGTCAATGCGACATACTGAGTTGGGGAAGGAATGACACCTTGTTTAGCCGAGAATTAGAATGCACACACACACACACACACACACACACACACACACACACACACACACACACACACACACACACACACACACACACACACACACACAGCATGACAAAATGCCCCTGCCTTGGTCTGCCCAGGTCTGCCCACTCCTGGCAATGGCCCGTTCTGCTACGCTGAGATAAAAAATTGATGAGCGACACCCAAATTAAAAATCACGACATCCTAATGCTGCCTTTTTTAATTAGTAGATCTCCATTTTAATTAATAGAATCTT
>JAPMUY010002988.1:147500-152500 GCA_026901105.3 Galaxias olidus | reverse complement strand
CTCTTTCTCTCGCTGTCCAGATACCCCTCTTACCACTGCTATACACATTCTCCTCCTATGCTCTCTCTCTCTCTCTCTCTCTCTCTCTCTCTCTCTCTCTCTCTCTCTCTCTCTCTCTCTCTCTCTCTCTCTCTCTCTCTCTCTCTCTCTCTCTCTCTCTCTCTCTCTCTCCTACACCCACTCGTCTCTATCTTTCTTTCTCTCTATCTCTCTTTCCAGCTCCCCACACCATTTTTCTCCCTCTCCTTACTCTTCCTCCACTCATCTCTCCCTTCTTCCAAGTCCCTGGGTCTCCATTACAGATAAACGTCATTCTGTGGTCGCTTGAAGAACCATTTCTTCCCACAGCGGAGTAGCTGAAATGGGTCACAGGTGTGCCGAGGAGAGCAGTCATGGATCTTATTTGGGAGGCAATCACAGCCCTAAGCTGTGATGAGGTCATTACAGGGGGAGAGGGAGAGAAGCAGGAACTAAAATCTGTTATTTAAAAAAAAATTTGGTGCCCAGGCAGACAGGGACAAACTCCCTTGTAGTCTTGCAGATGGACGGCGTTTGCAACTGCCTAGTGTCACTTTAAGTTGAAAACTTTCCCATTCCGTGTTTACAGAACGCAGATGTAACGAATATCAATGAATGACGTTCAAAGTAGCATGGCGTGCCTCTCAGTCTGACAAGACTGCACTGAACTTAAAGAAATGCATTTCTTCTTGAAGACAAAGGTCTACTATAAAAAAACATCAATAAAGGGCCACTATAAGAGAACAGACTTCAGCCCTCTGTTGTTTTTCTGTCATCTGTTTAACCTGATTACCTGCTCAGTGGCGTTGTGTCAAATTACGCCCTCAACAAAGATGGATCCACCAGAAGCGTCCGTCCTTCGCCCTTGACAGTGTCGTTGACTTTTCAAGGGCGTCCATGCTTCGAGAGAGACATTCGTTACTCTTGAGTTTTTTTTCCTTCCATACCTGTCGAGAGACGCCTAAATCACTCCTGAGAAGAGGAAAACAAGGAGGCATGTTGAGTCAGCCAGCGGACCGTTCCACATCGCACACGTACAGTTGCGTACTCTGGACGTGCAACAGTAGGCTAGTTTAATAAAGACACTGGTAGTGTCAACAGTAAAAGAGTCTGTGTTTTCTTGACACTCTAATTTTTTTCTTTACAAAAGGTTCAGGTGATTTTAGATCAGGTGACAGAAGATCTGTCTTAATAGAGAGATTGTCAACCATTTACATTTGTTTGGGGTAGTTGCTTGGGGGGGGGGGGGGGGGGGGGGGGGGGGGGGCCGGATTCTTATCATAATTGTCCGTTAAAAATATATTTCTCTCCACTCCAAGGCGTTCATCGTTGAGTCTGTTTATACCGTGGTTGTAATAACATTCCAGGCCACAAGGGACACAGTGGAAGTCAATCCAAACTATACAAATATATTGTGTTAATCATTACAGGAGCACGAGTGAACCATTTGATGTCCGCTATACAATTTGTAGGGTGGTTCCATGTATGGATTCGTTCATAACAAGGATTTTAATAACTGTCATCGATCAGCTGAAGGCTGTGACTCCTGCAAGGGAATTGAGCAAATCAATAAATATTCTCGTCATATCCTGAACAAATCGATATCATCGTAGCTCAAATGAGCAGGCATATCTTCCCAAGACGTCTAACAAGTTTACCCACTCCAATCCGGGTCATTTACTGGTGGGTTTGACTTGAACTGTTTAGATTGTCTTCTGTGTAATATTGCCTAAGTTTCTACCCTTCTTTCCTTAGACATCACAGGGGAGCCTACTAGTCCCACTTACTGAACGTAAACTGAGAAGCCATGGGAGAGAAACCTGACCAAAGAGATCCAATAAATGATGGAACGAGTTTAAAACACGTCTTAAGTGATGGGCCTGCCTGCATTCGTCTGCCCCCCCCCCCCCCCCCACACACACACACTCTACAAACCACAACAACCACCATTCTTAATAGGAGGAGAAAGTTATCGGTAAAGAACATGTGGCGGTACCAAAAAATAAAATAAAAACAATTCGGAGAAGTGGGAAAGTATCGCATTGGGATAATGTCTGGCCTCAGGGCACTATATATGCCAGTAAAACACGTGACGGAATTGCTGTCTCTAAAGCAGGAATAAGATAGTGGCTCTGTGGATTACCGGCGTCTGGTATTCACTCAGCCTGTGGGCAGGACCAGGAGACCAGTGGTTGATTAGGTTGCTGCTAAAGTCTGCTGGGGATTGACATCTCCGTGCTGGGGGGTTTGATCTCATGACCCAAAAAAAAATCCCAACTGCCGACAAATCACTTTTGAAATGCCTCCTCCCAGGTATGTGATTGGTGAGAACCCCATACAGTCAAAGGAGGCTGTATCGTCGACATCATAAAATGGAGCGCTGCTATACATGAAGACATTAACACAGGCTGTGTTCAGTTAAATGGAGCGCTGCTATACATGAAGACATTAACACAGGCTGTGTTCAGTTAAATGGAGCGCTGCTATACATGAAGACATTAACACAGGCTGTGTTCAGTTAAATGGAGCGCTGCTATACATGAAGACATTAACACAGGCTGTGTTCAGTTAAATGGAGCGCTGCTATACATGAAGACATTAACACAGGCTGTGTTCAGTTAAATGGAGCGCTGCAATACATGAAGACATTAACACAGGCTGTGTTCAGTTAAATGGAGCGCTGCTATACACGAAGACATTAACACAGGCTGTGTTCAGTTAAATGGAGCGCTGCAATACATGAAGACATTAACACAGGCTGTGTTCAGTTAAATGGAGCGCTGCAATACATGAAGACATTAACACAGGCTGTGTTCAGTTAAATGGAGCGCTGCCATACATGAAGACATTAACACAGGCTGTGTTCAGTTAAATGGAGCGCTGCAATACATGAAGACATTAACACAGGCTGTGTTCAGTTAAATGGAGCGCTGCAATACATGAAGACATTAACACAGGTTGTGTTCAGTTAAATGGAGCGCTGCCCTACATGAAGACATTAACACAGGCTGGGTTCAGTTAAATGGAGCGCTGCAATACATGAAGACATTAACACAGGTTGTGTTCAGTTAAATGGAGCGCTGCCATACATGAAGACATTAACACAGGTTGTGTTCAGTTAAATGGAGCGCTGCCATACATGAAGACATTAACACAGGTTGTGTTCAGTTAAATGGAGCGCTGCCCTACATGACGACATTAACACAGGCTGTGTTCAGTTAAATGGAGCGCTGCCATACATGAAGACATTAACACAGGCTGTGTTCAGTTAAATGGAGCGCTGCCATACATGAAGACATTAACACAGGTTGTGTTCAGTTAAATGGAGCGCTGCTATACATGAAGACATTAACACAGGCTGTGTTCAGTTAAATGGAGCGCTGCCCTACATGAAGACATTAACACAGGCTGTGTTCAGTTAAATGGAGCGCTGCTATACACGAAGACATTAACGCAGGCTGTGTTAAGTGTCATATGACATTTATGTGAGTGTTTTGAGATAAATCAAGAGGTCAACATGAAAGCATAAGCATTCGATTTAACATAAACAATCACGGCAACCAACTGCCAGAGCAACAATCGCATGCTGAACGTCGAACCGTGAAAATATCATGTCATCCTTACTGAACCCAGCGTGTTCATCTTTGGCTTACACACACTCACTGGCTGGGGTATACATGCAGGGATACGTTCAAATACGCAGACACGAACACACACACACACACACACACACACACACACACACACACACACACACACACACACACACACACACACACACACATATGGATTACCTGGCATGGGGCACATCGATGCTGGATGAGACCACCTTGCGCTTCTGCTCCAGCAGGGACACGGAGCGGGCGTCCGGGTCCAGGGACCGAACCGGGCGCTTGCCCTCTGCCCGATGCTCCTCCACCGCCTCTGGGCTTAGCGAGCCGGCCTCCCCCCTGTGGACCTCCAGGCTGTGGCTCTGCGTAGCTCCGTTAGTGAAAGCCTGATCATAAATAAGCAGAAACAGTATGTGTGTGAGGAGATTAATGTAGCATACTGTTTTGTAGGAAAATCTGTTCAATTAATAACTAATGTAACAAAACATTTTGTTATGTTCTGATTAAATGTATGGTTGTATTCTATTGTTTTGGTTGCATTTTTTTTATCTCAGCATAACTATTACTTACTACTGCAATTCATATTATTTATTTAAGACGAAGCTTATACATTTTTACGTTTTCTTGAAATGAATTGACCGCATAGTTCACAACAACTTGTCATTGAAATGTTGTGATGTTGTATCAGGTTAGTTGCTTGGCCACAGTCCACACACATTCAAAGCATATTCAATTTGGATTCAAACAACTCAGATAATGAACGATATTTTCTCCAACTTTCCTTCACTCGTCAGAAATCCCACAATCATCACGTGTGAACTTCGTGATGAGGTGGTAACTCCAAAATAAACCAGTGAAGCACACACACAGAGACACACGCATGCACGCACGCACACACACATACACACACACACACATACACACACTTCCATAGTTTTTCATCTTACACAGTACATAAGCTTGAAAACATTTTTTTCTTTCGCACAAAGAAAGAACTATTCTTTGTCTTAAAATAATTAAAGACATTAGGTCACTGCTCACTGCTGAAAAACCAGGGTGACACACTTGGCTACCCGCACCAGAGCGCAGAAAAATATGCAAGGCAGAGTGTGTGAGTGTGTGTGTGTGTGTGTGTGTGTGTGTGTGTATCTATGTGCGTGTGTGTGTGTGTGTTTGAGATCAAGATCATTATTTTAAAGCACTGTAACATGATTAAGCCTGACCAGAGAAAAGGCAACATCACCTAGTCAATTACAACCCAGGCACACACACACACAAACACGCACACACACACACACACACATACACAAACACCCACGTATATACTCACACCCACATTCTCACACCCGCACAAACACACATACACACACA
>JAPMUY010002988.1:135000-145000 GCA_026901105.3 Galaxias olidus | reverse complement strand
AAATAAAAAAAAGGGTAAATATTTTACCAAAGAAAATCCATATTCATAGTAATAACTGATTGGAGATAAGGGTTTATTTAGAAGATGACATGGAGGATTACAATGGTAACATTCTCTGTGACACAACTAAACATAAAAACACTGTTTTTTAATCAGTCACATTTCCCTCCAACACTGCGTCTTCCTTGCACACACACAAACACACGTTTATTCACGTTGTATTCGCTGTTAAGACTAGCTGCCAGTGGCCCTGTGGTCCCTCATGCGCATCTTTTGTTTTGAAGCCATGTAACTTGTAGATGGAGCAAATAGGTCACTGAACGCAGCATTAGATACGGACATGTAAATAGTTCATCTACATCAAAAGTTTTACGAATAGCGTCCTCTGTGGTTTCTTTACAATGACAAGTCTGAAATTAATGTTCAGTACTGCTTGGGGAACTATCAGTTATTTTATCACAAATGGAGAGAAGCACATAATCTATAGTTGTTCATTGTATCTCAGTCGCAGACTGTATTGTTATCATTCAGCGTCTAATCAGCTTGTTATCTCAACGCATGTCTAAAATGCTGCAGAACGTTGTTTACCTCGGCACAACCCACCCACTAGATTTAAAAATCCTTGACCAGGCTTTATCGGTATCAAAGCCCTTTGTCCCATATACATTGCCACATGTCATGAAAGTCTACTGTTTTATACAATTAAGGCCTAGTTACAGCAAAAACACCGTTTGACAATGTGGAATTACGTTGGCGACAATGACATTTTTGTAATCAACGGTGCAGCGCGCGGCAATGAAAAGCCGCTCCGTGGACGAAGCGGAAACGCTGCAAAAACACCGCACAACAAAAACAGACCGCTCGCTCTTTCCTCTGCGCTTGCATTGCCAATCAACACACTCAAAAACGAACACCTACCTTCAAGCTTGACTTGAGAGGTCCTTTGACGGCAGTCTGGTTGAATCCCACGGCTATCTCGTCCTCGGAGAATTCCTTTAAGCTACCGTCTTGCATTAGCACTGTGTAGACATTTCGCCGGGGTCCAGTTGAGACATCTCTGTTTTCTTGTATGACAGCCTGAACCACTCCTGTCAGCGGTGCACCATCCCCCGTCGGACTCGGCGCATAGACGCGGCTTCCGAGGATAGAACGCTTTACCAAACGCCGTGTATGCATAGCTATATATTTTCGCAACCAAATGGAAATAATATACTTGTCTATTTATTTTGATAAACGTCGAATTACAATTGATAAACAACGAGAAAAACACCAAGCCGCAGAGACGCGCGCACCAGAAACCGTGACAAAATGTTAGAAAGCGACAACATACTCGAAAATCAAGACGTCTGATAGCACTATCACGCTGCCATAGTAAACTCTACTTTTTTTTTAAATGCATAAAGCACCGGTTAACAAATACACGAAAAATAAATTCACTAGCCTCGAAAGAACCTCTTCATTCAACCGGCTACCGACCCTCCTCCGTTCGACCTGTTTGTTTTCCTCACTGCTGCCCGCAAGATCGTGAGAAAGAGTGAAGATACGGAAACCGCTACGTTTCTCGGACCGATAATGACATTTGTACACAATTCTGAAAATGCAGCATTAACCTTCAATGCAATCAAAATACTGACCAAGACTTGTTTTCCGTAGTAAACTAGTGATAACTACGGTATATCCTGCCTTACATTGTCTAAGGAATATAACTAAATTTGTGAAAAGGTTGTGGTGGTGACTCCTGATCCTAAATCTTTGAAATCCAGTCCGCTTCTCTCTCCCATGAGCCAGTGCCTCTACCGGCGGAATGCTGCCTGTAAACATGTGCGGTCTGGAGGAAAACGCGGGCTCCCATTGGTCAATCAAGCACACGCCTCCACTGCCCTACGCTCCGTTTCTGTGTCAGTTTGCCTCCGACAGACGGTAACGCAAGCCGGGGAGGATGCTCTGTTCAAAACAATGACGCAAGGATGAAGTGAAGAGGAAAGTTTCTGTTAGGGGAGGGGGGCAAAAGAAAGAAAAAGGAATATGTAGAGCAGGAAAAAAAAATACTTGCAGCCTGTTCTTTTCCAAAAGACGACAGACATGCATTCAAAAATTTTAGGTCAGGAACAGATAAACTCTGCAGGCTTTATTGTATATTGTACACCCCCAAATTATAGATGGTAGATCATACATTTATTAAACATGACAAGGTTGACTATTATCCATAATACCAGCATTTCTCAGTCTACGTCACAGTTTTGAATGCTCAAGAAAATTCAAACCCAGTTTGTATAAAGCCATTAATTTATTTCAACAAGAGCTAATGTAGATCAGCTTACATGGCGTCACTCTGCCCGCTTATGTAAATTCTAATCTATAAATATTTCACTTCATCTTTATTATAATGCATACAAAGGTCATTAATCTGCACGATACAAAGCTCTGTTAACAAAGACACGCGTCAGCACGCTTGTGATATATATATTTTAATCATTTCCATTTATGCTCGTAAAATATGTACATGCATACACAGGAAGTCAGACAGGCTAGTGTGACAGAAGTGCACATAACTTCCACAAAAGACCCCCGCCCGGCTCCAGATCACTGATAAAGGGGCTTGAGGAGTGGGCTCACTGTTTCTGAAGGAACCCATGGTCTCATCATTTCTGGAGCGGATTTATCATGAGGGTACAATAACAGACCTTCTCTTTCAAATACTAAAGCAAAACGGCAGTGTGTGTATGTGTGCGTGTGTCTGTGTGTGTGTGTGTGTGTGTGTGTACGTAATGTGCTTTTGTTTTTAAGGGGGGCAGGGGGGGGGGGGTGTTGGCACGTTGAAGCCTTATCGCTGACATACTGTATTGTAAAGTATGTTCATGCTAATTCCATAGAGATCTTTATGCCTACATGGTCACATTACCCTCGGCCTGCCACATGGCTTACTGGTGTGGCTGGAGGTGCGCTAACAGGCTCTCTGCTGTTTTATGATCTTTTTCGTTACAAACAAAGGCTCTCTGCTTTGTCACCTATCCTGTTTGTGGTATGGACAGGATCTTTTTGGTGGGCAGAGGATTGCATCACTGCTTTTGCAGATGATGTGGTCCTGATGGCATCATCAGTCTGCGACCTGCAGCACTCATTGGATCGGTTCGCAGCCGACTCGGCTGGGATGAGGATCAGCACCTCCAAATCTGAGGCCATGGTTCTCAGCAGGAAACCGATGGATTGTCTACTCCAGGTAGGGAATGAGTCTTTACCCCAAGTGAAGGAGTTCAAGTATCTTGGGGTCTTGTTCTCGAGTGAGGGTAAAATGGAACGAGAGATGGGCCGGATTGGAGCAGCAGGTGCGGTGTTGCAGTCGCTTTATCGCACCGTTGTGACGAAGAGAGAGCTGAGCCAGAAGGCAAAGCTCTCAATCTATCTCACCTATGGTCATGAAGGGTGGGTCATGACCGAAAGAACGAGATCGCGGATACAAGCGGCGGAAATGAGTTTCCTCCGGAGGGTGGCTGGCATCTCCCTTAGGGATAGGGTGAGAAGTTCAGCCATTCGTGAGGGACTCGGAGTAGAGCCGCTGCTTCTTTGCGTAGAAAGGAGCCAGTTGAGGTGGCCGCCTCCCTAGGGAGGTGTTCCAGGCACGTCCAGCTGGGCGGAGGCCACGGGGGCAGACCTAGTCAGAGTCTTTGGGATGCCCTGCTTGTTACACCCGACCCCGGACAAAGCGGATGACGATGATGATGATGATGATGATGACAAAGTCGCTCTCCATACAGTGTGTGAAGCAGGTGAATTGTTCAAGGGCTACGATACAATTTCTATCACAATGTCCTAATGCTGGGTTTAGAATATGTCCAGAATCAACGCATCTTGACGGCACTCCTATGAGTCTCTTGTTACATGGATTCTAAGTTCATTAGATGTCATTCACGTAACACATACGGGTGTGTGTGTGTGTGTGTGTGTGGAATATTTTTTTTAACAGCTAATTAAAAAAAGCCTTTCATTCTTCTTGTGTTCCTAACACAGTGGCAAAAAACAAAAAAAAACTACTCAAAAAGTAAAACTAGTTTCTGCCAGGTGGTGACGTCATTGGAGTATACATTATATATACTATATATAGTGTATATAATATATAAATAAAATAAAAAAATACAAAATAATATAATATAATATATATAGAGTATATATTCCACACAACAGTTATCCTTTTACTTATTGAAAAGAAACACCAAAAACCACTACGATAAAACTTCTATTTTCAAATAAAGTACCGAACCGTTTTGTATAAGAAGGTCAGTACCGCATCACAGAGAGCGCCATTTTTCATCTAAAGACAGCGACAGTAGAGCCATTTTAACACGAAGCTGCAGTAGCAGGAAAGCTGCTACTTTGGATTTCCCTTCAAAGCATTGCATTGTCACAGGCGTACTACAAAATATACTTCAAATAAGTAAAAACTCACAAAACTTCATACATGTACAGAAGAACAATCGGTTAAAATAATACTATATACATGCCTTGCTTGGCAAGTTGTCAACATGAGCTACAGATATGCTTCTCTTTTTTTGAGTGCTGAAGTCGAGTACAAAAGCATTTTGTGTGTGCATTGAGGGCATACAGGCTTGATACAGTTGTTGATAAGCTCAACGCAATAGCAGTACCAGAAAGTATGAACCATTGTGCTTCATAATAAATGAATATACTTATATCTGTATCATGAGCTTTGAGATTTCAAACAAATACCAGATAAATACATCTGCAGTACATATATTTGCCATCACATATTATCATTATCTAAGACAAGTAGTTTATCTATGTATTGAATGCCACAAGAAAATTACAAAAAATATCAGCTAAACCATTCACAACATTATGAAATCACATTACACAATATTGTTTTACTGAAGAATAGTAAATATGAGAAATGTGTACCATTGCATGTACCTTGACGTCGTTTTCATTACAATCACAGTATGTTTGCCATTTCATTCTTTATACTACGAAATAAAAACTGTCATATCCAAACTTTACAGCTCGTAACTTAATAAATACAAATTCAAATTCATTGTTTCTCAAACACTGCAATGTAAAAAAAAAGACTAAATCCTGATTAAGTCGAAGTATGTCAAAATGGCATGTATGTCGAAACTTTGACGTTACTCCCTTACATTTCTCTTTTGAACCATTTTGTTTTGTATGGTATTCTTCTTGTGCCTTAAATCTTTAAATCCTGTTATGTTTTAAGATGATGTACAACTAAAAACCTAGCTCTACCTAAAACTAAGTAGCAACCCCCCCCCCAAAAAAACAATTTCACAGTTTTCACAGAACATATAGTTGGCGGCGTCTGTCAAATTCCATCTTTGTCTGTACCACCTGTTCGGTCATGGTTTCAAAAACAGGACCATATGTGAATGGCTTCGCGCTGGCCTCGCCTCACCGGTGGCGTGCCAAAACGCTTTCAACACCAGGGGTTGCCAACGGTGATCGCACAGCAGGGGCCTGGCTGCACACCCTCACCCCTCCGTCGCCATGGGGACTCTGAATAAAACATGACAGCGGGAGCACTCACCTGGCATTAACTCCAGGGACTCTCGCGAACAGGGGGGTTCCAACGCTCACAGCCACTCAAGGTTTCTTCACTTGTTGACTTTCAAACTAAAAGACAACCGTCAAAGTTGATCACGTTCAGCGTTCTTTGGGTGATGCCCTGACCTCACACACCAATCCCAAACATAGCCGTAGAGTCTGAAGCCAAAGACGACATGCCGGAACAAAAAAAACAACAACTTCTCACACACCGTCATTAAAAGTACCAACAAAGAAGAGGGAGACAGGAAGTGGGGGGACAGGAAGTGGGGGACAGGAAGTGGGAAGCTCAGAGTCGTGACGTCTCTCTGTTGAGACCCAGCTCCCCGAAGCTCTCGTAATCCGGCTCCGCCTGCGACCCCGACCTTAACCCCTGACCCTCCCCCGTGCCCGCCGTCTTGGGGAGGCTGATGGTCTCGTACCCGGGGTCAGGGCTGGCCGAGGCGGCTACCAACCCGGGCCGCGGGCCCTCGCTCTCGGGGGGGTAGACGTCCCGGACGGTGGCGTAGAGGTCGGAGGAGGAGGAGTCCGGGATCAGGCCCTTGATCTCGGCGATGCTGCTGTAGTCGTGGTCGTTCTCCTCCTCCTCGGAGGTCGCGCAGAGGTCAACGCCAACCCCACAGGGGGCACCCACCATGGAGTAGACCGCAGACAACTGAAAGCACAGGGCCAGGGGATTGTCAGCGACACAGCAAAGACGTCTGGTCATTTCAATAGGAATACTACACACTTAAAGTGGCCGTATGCACCTTTTTGGTATTAACGGATTATCAATACCTTTCTACAGTTTGCACATTGTAATGTCTATGGGAGAATGAACAAAATCGGGTTTAAAAAACAGCTTTGGTAATACTAATCCGTGTTTTTATTATAGTATGTGGGTATAGTATGTACGTGGTTATTTAGATGGTTTAAACATGTTTATGTGTGGAGAGTAGGAGAGTAAGGAGGAGATATAAAAATACATCTTCCTACCTCTTTGTCTGACAGAGTGAGGCTGTTCAGTCGTGGTGAAGGAGAAATGGAAGAATGTAACTGAAAAAGAAAAGAGACAATTTAAAATAAATGTCGCATACGACACTCAAACTAAAAATGTCCTATTCGTTTCAGCTGCCACCGTAAACTGGCCAGGCTTGAGTACCAACTTCAGTAGCGACTACAAAGGCTGCGAAGCTTATGCATTTTAAATGACCCTCGAAGCAGCCCTTTTCTTCCTGAATGATGTATCCAGCGTTTTGAAAAAGTGACACCTACTCTGAAGCAACACTTTGAACTGCATTAGCGATAATACATATTTTTGCCAACAAAAATAATGCAACATTTAATTCATAATTTATTTACTTCACTGAGAGAAAGTCAATGTATGTTTGCCGGTGTGTTGTTATTGTGTAGTCATACACTCGTATGTGATCGATAAGACTCATTAATCATACATGAGATTCTGACAGAAATACAAAATGGATAAACGGCCATGAGTATAAATCGATACATTACTGAAAAAGGAGATATTCGTTGACATACTTTTTGTGGGCTTTCAAAACATCGCAGTTTATTTCATGGCGACAATAAAGACTGAATTCTCTGCCTGACTGACAGGTCAGTTGAGTTAGGTGTGGCGTCATACTAGCCATACCAAGGTTGAGCGTTTAAACCCCAGAAAAATATCGATTGAAAAGTGTTTATATAGATCGCATAGGTTGGCACTGTGTGCTAAGTTTACATTAAACCTAGCTGTCAGCCCTTTCAGAAAGTCTTTAACACAGTCTCGCTAGAGCCATCCGAGAGCATCCATCGATAAGAACACACAGCACAGAGAACACTCTTTGAAAGATCATGCTTACTTTATAAGACGACACACTCTCTCCAACGCAGCAGATGTGCCCTTCGTTTAGCTTTAATTGGCGAGGCAATTAATTGGATTGCCTTGGAGGAAGGACCCTGCTTGAAATGCTCACACAAGTGTCTTGACCCTGTCAAGGACGCTTGACAGATCTCTCCCCCCCCCCCGCCCCACCCCCACCCTCGGTCCCCTTAGGTCGTGCTCTGTGTAGCTTCAGCAAATTAAACAGCCGATTCAATAAATGGAGTCAAATGAGCAGGTAAACACTTGGATGAAAGCGCCATCAAAAACTGGTCATAATTATTAATTACATAATTAAATCATTAACAACTGTACTTTTACTTTGTGATTTCAACGAGATAGTGAAAGGGAAATCACCGAGAACGAACAACCAGGCATGGAGATAAACCCCCCCCCCCTTGTGGTTGACACGAGACCACTGGGGATGCGAGATGCTGTTGCACAGACACACAGTGGGCTGGCTACACACCCCTGTGATCGCATGCTGCCTGAATGATAAACCCCTCTCCACTGTCCCCACTGACGGACTGAAGAGCCAATGTCTCGGAAGTTTACGTCCAGAACGTCTTACGACCGCACGTGCGTGTGTGTGTGTGTGTGTGTGTGTGTGTGTGTGTGTGTGTGTGTGGGTGGGTGTGTGTGCGTGTGTGTGTGTCAGGATCATCGGGCTCGTGTTAGGAATTGGACAGGCAAGCGGGACATCCAGCGTGACAGCGTGTGTTGACGAGGGGACTAACAGGAATATGGAGACGTTTCCACGCGTCAATCTGGCTGACATATGTACTCACAAACACTTCCACGTTGCATACACAAACAGCACACACACAAACAAACACTTCCACACACACACATTCACACACACACACACACACACACACACACACACACACACACACACACACACACACACACACAGTACACTAGTGATACAGCGCACTCCTTCCCATGTCAAACACACACACACACATCCATACGCACAAGTGTACTCCAGATATGCAAACACCCAGCAGAATCGATCTAATAATATACACAGTGCCAAACAGACACATCCATTGCCAGTGTGTTTACCAAACTGGCCCCATGTGCATTGGAGCGCCACAGGCTACTGAAGGTCCATTTGATGTGCTCTGTCTCTATCACCGGCTTACACGTCCACAGGCGGCGGCGGCGGCGCTGTTACATCAGAACAATAAGCAATTATTTCTTATTGTTTCTGAAGGCTCAATGACTGCATGGCAGTGGCGGTGGAACTGTGCGTTCCCACACACACACACACACACACACACACACACACACACACACACACACACACACACACACACACACACACACACACACACACACACACACACACACACACACACACACACACACACACACACACACACACACGCACACACACACACACACACACACTCACGCGAACACACACACACGTTCCCGCGACCCCGGCAGCGACGCTGCTCCCTCCGCCCACCCTCACCTCTCTGTTGTGAAGTCCCGCCCCCGCCATGCCGTTCAGCACCAGGGGCTGGTTGTCGTTTTCGTCCAGGACTTTCTCCGGCACCGGAGGTGGCCTCTCCTCCTCTTCCTCTTCTTCCTCCTGCTGCTGCTTCGGCTCCTCCGCCTGGCCCGCGGCGCCGGATCCTCCGCTGGCCGAGCGGCGCTTGGCCTCCAGGTCGGCGCTGTAGCGGCTCTTCTTGTTCAGGTCCACGGAGGCGTACTCCACGCCCGAGCACAGGGGCCCCCGCTCGGGGGTGCAGGGGCTGAGGTGCTGGCCGTTGAGGAGGGGGGCGGAGGCCGAGGCGGCGGCGGGCGGCTGGCGGGGGGGAGAAGAGGGGGGGTGCTGGGGTTCCCCGAGCGGGAGGAGGGGAGGAGGAGGAGGCGCAGCGGTACCGTTGGGGAGTCCCGGCCGGGCGGGGGGCTCCTTGAGCTCCTTGACGGTCTCGTAGAGGGAGTCCTCCATGCTGACGTCGCGCGAGGCCGCCGCCATCTCCTTCACCACCTGTCGGACCAGAAACAACACCGCCATTTTAGCTTCGATCCGTTCACCAAGAGTCATCCTCCCAACCTCATGACATTCCTCACTGTACGTCTGAAGAAAACCCTAACCCCCCCCCCCCCCCCTCTGCGTTTCAATTTGTTCCACGTGATTTTGAACGTTCATAAACAGGGAGGACATTTCCACGAACTGCAAACGAACCCCCCCCTTTGGGTTTCAACGTGTGTGTGTGTGGGGGTGGACGAGGGAACCTCGTAGGTGCCGTCTCCCGAGGCGGGGGCACAGATGGCCTCCAGGGCGCTGTTGGGCGGGATGCTGGGCAGCTCGCGGCCCTGGGGGCACTTTGACGAGCGCAGCTCCGATTGGCTGGACAGCATCTCCTCCGACAGGTGGAGGCTGGTATCCTGGGTGTCCGTCAGAACTGGGGGGGGGGGGGGGGGGAGCAAAGGAAGAACTACTCATTTGTCCATTTCATCAATTTTGTATCCTTTTTTATTTTTTATTTGTCTATGTTTCAATGTTTTTTTTGTTTGTATTTTTTGTTCTGAGAGGGAAAAGATAGACCT
>JAPMUY010002988.1:115000-117500 GCA_026901105.3 Galaxias olidus | reverse complement strand
CTGCTCCTCTCCCCCTCCCACACTCTGCTCCTCTCCCCCTCTCCCCCTCCCACACCCTGCTCCTCCCTCCTCCCACACTCTGCTCCTCCCCCTCCCACACTCTGCTTCTCTCCCCCTCTCCCCCTCCCACACCCTGCTCCTCCCTCCTCCCCCACTCTGCTCCTCCTCCCCCTCCCACACTCTGCTCCTCTCCCCCTCCCCCCTCCCCCTCCCACACTCTGCTCCTCTCCCCCTCTCCCCCTCCCACACCCTGCTCCTCCTTCCTTCCAAACTCTGCTCCTCTTCTCCTCTCCCCCTCCCACACTCTCCTCCTCTCCCCCTCTCCCACTCTGCTCCTTTGCTCCTCAGACACTAAGGACAGGCCAATGGGGAATTAATAAAGGGGAAAATGAGGGTGTGGGTGTGCGTTCAAGCATGCGCCGGTGTGTGTGTGTGTGTGTGTGTGTGTGTGTGTGTGTGTGTGTGTGTGTGTGTGTGTGTGTGTGTGTGTGTGTGTGTGTGTGTGTGTGTATGTGTGTGTGTGAGAGTACGTGAACGTATGGATGGACAAATTAAATGGAAATGCGATCTCTCTTTACAAGGCTTTCTCAGCTCCATTAGCAGTAAGGGGTGATTTATTTCAAAACGTGGCCGGGGCTGCCTCACCCTTGGCTGTGTGTCGGCGCCCAGGCCGCCCCCTCCCCCCTCCAGACCCTGCGGAGGTCTCGTCCCTTCAGGCTGAGCTGAGGGGTTTCCCTCCCTGAACAGACAAAGAAGATGGACAGGAGGGTAAAGGAGAGAGGGATTTTCACCCCCCCGGTCCTGCCACCTCCTTCAACGGCTCTCTCCTTTCTCCTCCGCTGTGGAAAACAAACGCACCCCTGCTCCAACCCCCACCCATCCCCCCTGCTAGAGTCTCCTCCCCTAGAGTCCGTCCGTCCGTCCGTCCGTTCGTCCGTCCGTCCCCCCCCCCACACACACATACACACACACTATCAGACGGCCACTCTCTGATTAATTCAACCTGAGACTGGGGTGGAGGAGGGGATGGAGGGATGGGGGGGGGATGGGGTCGGAGACGGGGAAGGGGGGATGGGGGGGGGGGGGGGGGGGATGGGGGGATGGGGGGGGGGATGGGGGGGGGGGATGGGGGGAGGGGGGGGGGGGGTTCAGACCTTGGGTTTGTCCATCGGAGTGAGAGAAAAGGATGGCCAGAACAAAGGAGTGGAGACAGCTGCCGAAAGAGAGGAGAGAAGAGATGGAGAGGTGGAGAGGTGGAGAACTGGAGAGCAGGATGGACGAGAGGAGGGAGGGAGGGAGAGAAAGAGGGAGGAGAGGAGAGAGGGTGAGCTGGAGAGGAGGATGGACGAGAGGAGGGAGGGAGGGAGAGAAAGAGGGAGGGAAGGAGGAGAGGGGGAGCTGGAGAGGAGGATGGACGAGAGGAAGGAGGGAGAGAAAGAGGGAGGGAGGAGAGGAGAGTAGGAGAGGGGGGGAGTAAGAGAGGAGGAAAGACAAGAGGAGGGAAAGAGAAAGAGGAAGGGAGGGAAAGGGGAAGAGAAAGAGGGAGGGAGGGAGGGAAAGGGGAAGAAAAAGAGGGAGGGAGGGAGAGAAGGAGGAAGAGAAAGAGGGAGGATTGCATTAATGCTCTGCTGACGTGGCTCCTGACCTTTCCAGCACACCATTTCTCAGTGCGGCTCCACGGGGGGGGTCTATAATATCATACCAGCAGCCACCCCCCGCACAGACACACACACACATGCACGCACACACACATGCACGCACACACACATACACACACACACACACACACGCACGCACGCATGCACGCACGCACACGCACACGCACACGCACACACACACACACACACACACACTGTCTACACTCCCAGTTCTTTGTCTGGACTGGAGATGGCCCCCGTTTCTCTCTCCTGAACCTGAACTCTTCTCCTGCTATCCCTGACCTCTTTTGTTTAGATTTTTTTTACATCGTTGCAGTTTCCCTCTCTCTCTCTCTCTCTCTCTCTCTCTCTCTCTCTCTCTCTCTCTCTCTCTCTCTCTCTCTCTCTCTCTCTCTCTCTCTCTCTCTCTCTCTCTCTCTCTCTCTCTCTCTCTCTCTCTCTCTCTCTCTCTCTCACACTCTCGATTACCCTCCAGCCATCTCTCTATCTCTCTGTCTTTTTCCGTTCTATCCCTCG
Source organism: Galaxias olidus (assembly GCA_026901105.3). NCBI lineage: Eukaryota > Metazoa > Chordata > Actinopteri > Galaxiiformes > Galaxiidae > Galaxias > Galaxias olidus. Next base: position 115,326 of record JAPMUY010002988.1, on the reverse strand, counting down.
GTCTTTCTCTCTTCCCCACCCTGCATCCCTCTATCACTTTGTCCTTCAACGGACCGGAACGCGCATCATATTTAAATAAAGATTATGCTAACATATGGACGGGTGAATTCAAAGAGCACGGATGCACTCTGACAGCCTGGGGGAGGGAGCGGTTGGGGGGGGGGGGGGTTGCATCTCGCCAGACATGGCAACCTCGACAGCATCTGAAAAAAACGTCTGTTTATTTATATCACCCTAACGTTACTGCTCGCCAGAGAGAAATAAAGCACTAGTAAGCATGATCCTTTCCGTCATGTGACTGTGGTGGAACGGGAAGTGCCCCGGTG
>JAPMUY010002988.1:100000-105000 GCA_026901105.3 Galaxias olidus | reverse complement strand
ATAGGGTCAGGCTATCCCCATGTAACCCCTTTGTAGCGTCTGAGCAGAACAACATTGCTGGAACACAGAGTAACTGCTCACCCTCCACTGGTGTAGGTGCCCCTGTGTGCTGTCCAATCGGCATCCAGCAGGGTCTGAACGCTGCTGAGATTTCCTGCGGTCACTTCCTTCCTAGTCCGAGCGATCCCATTGGACGATTCCCCGGCATTCCTCCCTCATTGCTTACCCTAACCCCGCCTAAATATTCAATTCCCCATCAATTCTAACAGTTTGGGGGAGGTTTATATTTGTTGCCGACTCGTTCGCACCCAACTGAACAGCTAATGGTCTCCCTTTTCCCAAGTTGTGCCACTTCTCAAACTCTAGGAGGGTGTTGTCGTCATCTTTCTGTTTTCAAAATCTATTCAGAGAATTCCTCGAGGAGGTGCACACAGGAAGCAGGTCTACTACTAGCCGCAGAGTAGGACCTGTGGAATTCCAGACTAGCAGACATGACTGCTTTAGAAACTATCCACTGTTCAGAAAATACATCAGTCGCAAAAAACCTTTTCTAAACTTGTGTTCCAGTCCTCACCTCTCCCCATTCAGTCCAGGTTTCTCTCTCTCTCTCTCTCTCTCTCTCTCTCTCTCTCTGTGTGTTCTTTCTATGTATATTTCTCTCAATCTTCTTTCTCTCTCCCTCTCTCTCTCGCGCTCTCTCTCTCTCTATGTTCTTTCTATATGTATATTTCTCTCTACTTTCTCTCTCCATCTCTCCCTCTCCCTCTCTCTCTCTCTCTCTCATTGTCACTCAACTCACCTCCATCATCACGAGAGACACAAACAATCTCTCCTCTCTTTGTCTTCCCTTCGTTCTATTCCTCCCACTCTCTCCTCGCGGTGGTAACGACTTAGACTAAGCTCTGCTCTGACGAAGGCGCTGGCTTTCTACGGGAGAAAGGAAAGGGCCTTCCCGCCTCAGCTCGTTTGACCTGAACAGTGACTCTGAATGAAGATTGATTAAATGTACTGCTGCAGCACTTTGTGAGACCACGGATTATACCAGGGTCTATACCAGGGATTATAACTGTTAAATGCTGTCATAGGACAAAACAAAAGACTGAAAAGCATGCTTAAGCGCGCGCGCACACACACACACACACACACACACACACACACACACACACACACACACAATGTTCACCTCACTCGTAGTCGCTGAATTTCAACATCTGTGAATAGATGTAAACCTGGCCACAGACAGGTACATGGTTGGTGCCTGCTGAAGTCAGAGGACGTGGTGTACCACTGTGACACCGCCAGACATTATAGAAGCAGAGCAAACTCTACCAGTCCAGTCACGAAGGCAGGTAGCGTAGAGAATAATAAGATGTACTTCATAAGCTTTTTAAACGCAGAAAAAAAACGAATAAGAGTAATATGCACTCAATAACCTTCTTAAACACAGAAATACAACTGAATAAGAGAATTAATATGTACTCAATAACCTTCCTTAAACACAGAAATACAACTGAATAAGAGAATTAATATGTACTCAATAACCTTCTTTAAACACAGAAATACAACTGAATAATAGAATTAATATGTACTCAATAACCTTCTTTAAACACAGAAATACAACTGAATAAGAAGAGTAATATACACCATAACCTTCTTAAACATAGAAATACAACTGAATAAGAGAATTCATATGTACTCAATAACCTTCTTTAAATACAGAAATACAACTGAATAAGAAGAGTAATACGCACTCCAATACCTTTTTAAACACAGAAATACAACTGAAAAATAAGAGTAATATGCACTTAATAACCTTCTTAAACACAGAAATGAAACAGCTTGTGACATGCTTCAGCCGCCGCCCACACTTCCAGAACCTTCTGAAAGTCGTCTTGGCCAAAAATCAGGGAGGCCGCGACTGAAGGCTCAGCAACACACGTAGACTACCACAACCAACTCTTTCTCTCTGCCCACACAAACATCTCTGCCCCTTTCAGATTTTACTCACTCATTCAGGCACACTCTCAAGTCTTTGTCTTTATCTCTCTCTCTCTCTCTCTCTCTCTCTCTCTCTCTCTCTCTCTCTCTCTCTCTCTCTCTCTCTCTCTCTCTCTCTCTCTCTCTCTCTCTCTCTCTCTCTCTCTCTCTCTCTCTCTCTCTCTCTCTCTCTCTCTCTCTCTCTCTCTCTCTCTCTCTCTCTCTCTCTCTCTCTCTCTCTCTCTCTCTCTCTCTCTCTCTCTCTCTCTCTCTCTCTCTCTCTCTCTCTCTCTCTCTCCTAGCCTCTCACTTTTTCTAAGGCAGCCATTGTCTCACCCCCGTGGATAGTGAAGCATATTTGCCAATAGTCTGCATTTGGCCTACGAACAGTGCCGGATTCATTCAGTAACCCAATTAGAAAGAGAGATAGAAAAAGAGAAAGAGGGAGAAGAGAAAGAGAAATATATATATATACTGTATATATAAATAGAGAGAGAGAGAGCGATAGAAAGAGAGGGGGGGGAGTGAGACAAAGAGAGAGAGAGAGGGGGAGGAAGGGGTGGATTGATAGGATGAGCGCAGAGAAAGGGAGGGAAAGAGAGGGAGGTATAAAACATGATTCCCAGGGTTGTTTACATTCACCAGTAAACAACCCCTGGTGTGGACACACACACACACACACACACACACACACACACACACACTAATATTCTGTAATGGCTGTAATTGCTTGGTTTTCCCTCCACCCTGCATGTCAGGTCTCATATTACTAGTATTGCTCTGGCAGAGGAGATCCACACACACACACACACACACACACACACACACACACACACACACACACGCACGCACGCACACACACACAGCAGCAGAAACGCTCTCTGGTGGCGTATTGTCTTTCTAATGTTATCTATCCATTATCAATATGGCGGCCTTTGTAAGTAGATATTTTCAATCATCGGGCATATTCCACAGAGGGATTTGACCAGGAAACGGTTACCACCTCACAATGGATAACGGTAAATGGTTACCACGGCAACGTGTTCACGTACTTCCAATGGTTTGGGGCCTCCTATTATTCACGTTTAATAACAAAATGCATCTTTGCAAATAATTATGCATTATGCACACCGCCTTTATGACTTAGTTTTTTTCAATTGCTAACAAGCACTGGTCAATCCTGAAACTACTTTTTCAAAACTCTTCACACAGTCTGCATTACAAACATGCATCTCAGCTAAACAGTTCATCTCACCTACATAACTCTTTCTCACCAACAAAACACATAATACATGTCTCGAAAGGAGCTCATTCATCCACAACACTGGTAACTCAGTCTCACTCAGGAAGCCAGCACTGTCACTCTTAGCACACTGAACTACAAAATACCAACAACAAAGAGCATTACGTAAAAGACATTTTATCTTTAAAGTTTGAATTATTTTTTTCCGATAAATCAGTATTCTATTATACAATAAGATCTTTGCACTTCATTGAGTGTACTAAATTATCGTATATTGTATTGTATATTGTAACAAGAATGAATCAGCAATGCAGCAATTTGCTTCAGTTACATTTATGTTTTCTATTTCTTTGCATAGGGATTTACAGTACTTCATGTATAACATATTCACTCCCTCTCTTCTGCATTTGGCCACGTTTTCATCAACATCACATCTTATGTCTTCTCTGGCAACGCACCTTGGGAAGAATCTTTTAGAATTTCTGATCCAACCCTGTCAATAATTGTGGCCCTTATCTCATCAGAGACCACATCTCTTGGTAATCCTCTCCTTCCTCTTCTCCCTCACCCTGACAATCTTCTCTCTCCACCAACCTGTCCTCTTTGATCCATATTTCCAAAAAAGCCATTCAGAAGCCATCCCCTTTTATCTGCTTGCTATGAGCAATGAGGAAAAACAAAGGTCACCTGGGTAGGTTGTCAGCTGTAAACTGCACTCAGCTGTGTTTGGAATTATTATTATTTCATTTTATTGTTAATATTTTTGACATTATTTTCTATAGATTTCAATGTGGCTGTTGCAGAAATGGCCAATTTTTCATCATTCTGTTTTGAACAAAGTGTGTTAGCATTTGAAAAATGTGCTGCAAAAATATAGTGGTTTGTAGTTGGTGGACTCTGACTTAGAATGGAGTTCATGAATTTTGGTGACTGTGGTCACTGAATGCATTTTGTGTGAAAGCAATGAGATGTGATTGACATAGACTTCTGTTTTGCTGACTGTGTGTAAAGTTATGACAATGTGACTTCAGCTTTGACCAATGCTCATTAGCAATTGAAAAAAACTGTAATGAGGCGTTAAAACCATGTCAACACACACACACACACACACACACACACACACACACACACACACAGCAATTGTACGTGCCTCAACTAAACGGCATCAACTTAAGCTGTTGGCCCCACCATGACCTCCGAACTCTGCAGCTTCCACTTCCTGGTCACATGGTCAGAAACAAATGTGACCGGCTGGTAAACTGCATTTCAGTCAGAAAAACAAAACGATAGAACACGTTGGACCACTTGAGGCTAAAATGCTAGTGCGTCTCAAATGCTGCCGTCGAGTGTCTGTCCTCTGGACGCTCCGCAGCCCAAGCTCACATCCCAAACACCCGAACCAATAACCATGGCCGGGGAGCAGATATCTGTCTGGAGACTGTCTGGACTCTGGGCGCAAACATCCAACACTCTCCCACCCACCGCCAACAGGGAGAGAGGAGAGAGAGAGGAGAGGGGGGGGGGGGGTGAGAGGGAGGCGAGGGGAGCAGGGAGAAGGGAGAGGGGGAGAGAGGGGGAGGGGGAGAAGGGGGAGACGGGGGATAGAGGAGAGGGGAGGAGAGGCTGTGAGCTCTGGCACGGCCTGACCACCAGCTTGAGAACGGCAGAGGACAGAAAGGGTCCAAGAAAAAGAGAGATAAAAAAGGGGGGGAGGAGTGAAATAGAAAGAGAGACACACGGACAAAGAGATGAACGAGGGAGAGTTTGTGAAAGGAGGGAA
>JAPMUY010002988.1:22500-97500 GCA_026901105.3 Galaxias olidus | reverse complement strand
CGGCAACAGTCAAACACCTTGTTATCCTGGAGAAAATTGCAGAGGGGCGCTTGGTTTGGCAGATAACAGTGTGGAGGTTTGGAGGGTAAATATTGTTTGTTTAGTATAAAGTATAGGTGTCTGTGTTTGTGTGTGTGTGTGTGTGTGTGTGTGACTGTGACTATGTCTGTGTGTGTGTGTGTGTGTATGTGTGTGCTTGTCTGTCTACGAGTCTGTCTGTCTGTCTGCTTGTCTGTCAGTGAGTCTGTCTGTGTGCGTGTGTGCATGTGTGTGTGTGTGTGTGTGTGTGTGTGTGTGTGTGTGTGTGTCTGGGTTGGACGATATATCAGTCTTCACAGTTACCTGTCAACGGCTTGCGTTAACACATGCGTGCCTGTTTGCACACATATGTGAAGTGAACACGTGTGTGTGTGTGTGTGTGTGTGTGTGTGTGTGTGTGTGTGTGTGTGTGTGTGTCAGGGCAAGACCCGGCAGGACTGGAACCATGAGGGGACAAACGGGCGTGGCTGCCAGTGCGGCTCAGGCGTCGTCTACACACCTCAACTCTGGCATTCCTGCGACAGTCCCAGCCAATCAGAACCAGGGAGGTGCTATGACGCTGCAAACCTGAACCGTCTCGTTCTCTTTGACGGGCCGACGGAAGTGTAAGGAAGAACAGTTAGTTAGAGACACACAAAGAGACAGTAGAAAGAGAAAAGTAAAGAGGTGAGTAAGTAAAAAAGAAAGAAAGAAAGAGAAAAAGAGAGAGAGGCAAAGAAAAAGAGAGAATGTGTGGCAAAGAAAGAGAGACAGCGAGAGGCAGAACAACACGAAAAAACAGAGAGAGGGAGGAAGGGAGAGAGGGAGAGAGCAGAGAAGGACAGACAGGGTGAAGCCCCCTTCGTGACCTGAAATGGCCTGTGGAGTGTCCTGGTGGAGCATTAGCGGGCGCTGCGTTAACTGCTGTGTCAGGGGCATGGCGGCGCGGCGGCTCGTCTCACAGTTCCCTCACCGCTCACCGACGTCATTTGATCACCCCACTTCCTCTCCTCTGCGCCCGCACCCCCTCATCCCCCCTTCTCCAAACCTGGGAACTGTCCCAAGTTATAACCGGTGTAAATCATCGATGAAGCAAATGAATATCCAGCCATAACTTTGATAGCTTTTTTTTTTTTTGGGGGGGGGGCATTGAGAACGCTAGGTAGTTTCCCTGTTTTGAATAAACCGCAGAGGAACGCAGGCACTTCCCCGTGCGAGCGTTCTCGAGCAGCTGAGGCTGGATTCAGGCCGCGGGGCAGGGGCACGGTTTCACGGAAGGCTACGGCTGAGCGCTACCTATTGTTGTGTGAGGCCCTACGCCCTCTGATCTTTGAGGAAAGGTGAAGGACTCTCTGCTAGTCCTTCAAATAATCACCACCAAAACGTGCACGGGGAAGGCCTGCCTACGTGAGCTAGAGAGGGGGGGGGGGGGGGGGCAAATGGAAAAAAATTAATTATACCAAGAGGAGTTCAATAACGTCAAGGAGATCTTGAAGAACGCCGGCGATGACCGGCGCAATAACAGGTCGATACGTTTCACTTCATTTTCACTAGAATCGAATGGCTCTGGACCTCTTGAACGTTTTGCCATGCGCTCTCTCTCCTTTGCTATGGCATGATCTATCCGTGTCTCTCTCCCTGCATCCATTCCTCCCCTTACATCCCTTTACCAACTCCCTCGTTTAATGCAGATATCTGTAACCGGTTTACAAGACGTCCATTACCAGAAAGAGGCCGTTTCGGCTAAGCCGGGCAGTCCCCCTTTGCCTGGCTAACACTCGTGGATGGAAGGTCCAAAAACGCACGCCCGTCCCGGCCTACCCACCACCCAGTTTAACATCGGTTCATAAAAGCACTCTCCTCACCATTTCAACGCCTGTCACATTCGGACCGCTACGCGGTCTCTTTTTCCCGGAAAAGAGATAATGGGCTGAAACTAAAGGGCCTTGCCTTGCACGTATGGACGTGTTTCCGCTGTGTACGTTCTTACACCCTCGAGTGTGTCAGCAATAAAAGAGAAAGAAGGTGAGCGCCGACAGGTGTGATCACGTCAGCAGGTGTGAGAGACGTCTCACTCCTTTGCCCACGCAAGACGGACATAAGCTTCCCACCGGTCACACGGTGACGTCAAACCGTGGAACACACGCCACCCTCATTTTGACCAGCCCCCAGGATAAAGACGCTCTACTTACACAAAGAGCAAACACAACCCATCCCAGCCCCACTGATCATTACCCCAGTCGTTGCAAATGCAAACAAATACAACGGTACACTGGCACACAACACAAGAGTCAACGGCTGCATTGTAGTCTATGGGGGGGGGGGGGGGGGGGGGGGGGGGGCCGACGTTCACCTGCCAGCTGAAGAAGGACTACGCCGGGCCACGGCATGGCACGGTTTCGTCCCTCTCTCCGGCTAACATTCATTCCACAGCCCTCCCCTGCAGCGCCGGGTTTGTGACGCAAGCTGTTGGCTGCAGACACTGTCTAGGCGCGTGTGTGTCTCTTCAGATAAGACCTTTTAAAGTGTTACACATGAGCAGTAACGGGTTTCTAGAAGGAGCAGGGCGAGTGTGTCCTACAGACAGAGCGGCCTGTCTGTACGCCTCTCACTGAGGAAACGCTGGGACAGTCAACGTGTGCCCCCGTCACTCACACGGGGAACAAAAGCGTTTCACAATAACATCTGCTCATGTCCGCATCGGACGCGGAACCGACCGCAAGTCTCACTTCTCAGTCCCTGCCATGGGCTGCAGTGTGTGCCTCTCTCTCTCCTTCTCTCTCTGTCTGTCTCTCTCTCTCTCTCTCTCTCCCTGTATCTCTCCCTCTCTCTCTCTCTCTCTCTCTCTCTCTACGTGTCTCTCTTTCTCTGCAACAGCTGCATGTGCCAGTAGTCAGCGGCAACTACAGTGCTGCATCCTGTCTATGGTTTGAAATGATCCTAGGTATAGCAGTGTTTCATTTGACCCCATGTGAAGGTCATGGCAGAATCCTCTCAGGGAAAAGGTTGTATTCATATGGTGCAGTCTCTTTGACAATACACTGTCTGATTTATTTATTTCAGTCAAGCATAGTCTTGTTACACACAAGTCACTGCGAGGTTCTTTGAATGTTCACGTATATTTCAGCGCATGCTTTGTCGCCGGCCAAATAACCCCCAAAAAAGTTGATAAGCTCAATATTGGCAGTCCGTGCCAACAATAGGGGAGCTCATTTTCGCAAAGGGAAGCTCATTCCGTTAGCCGACATGTGATACAAACAATATGCTTATTGTTCTGTTGCTAACCAGTGTCTAGTTAGAAACAGGGGCAGGAAAGCTGGTTAACCGACTGTTCCTTTGAAAGCGAGGGGTGTGTGGGTGGCTGGGGGGGGGGGGGCATATATGTTTACATAGTACGTGAGTGCATCTACACAAACAGAAGTGGGCTATGTGGAATGAAGAATCAGCTGCCTATCAGTGTCAATAAGGACAATGGTGTTTGTTTTGCCCAACAGTATTCAAAGGCTTAGGCATGGGGTCCAGTCACTTGTCTGACCTCAATCTGCTAAGGCTGCCGGAGATGTTTATATGAATCTAGCAAAATGCAGCATGCACTCAAGGGTGTGTGTGTGTGTGTGTGTGTGTGTGTGTGTGTGTGTGTGTGTGTGTGTGTGTGTGTGTGTGTGTGTGTGATTCTGTGTGTCAGTATGAGGGAGGTTATTGGGGGGGGGGGGGGGGGGGGCTGTTAAGAGAGTTAGTAAGAGAGAGTGTGAGAGAGACACCTATATCAATTTCTCTTTGGTGAAGGGGGAAGCTGATTTGCATCTCCAAACACCATAAAAGTCACTTTATGTTATTGGTACAGAAAATATATATTAAGCCATCTATTTTTTGTCATATAACATTCTTTCGATTAAATTTACTCTAAATTATTTTAACAGACTTAACTATTGACGTTAAACATTGTCAAATAAATATATAAACAATTAAAGAACGACCACAAAACAACTGTGATTCCGATGTATGTTAAACGTTTACCAGTCACCAATAGTGATGCAAGTATGCTTACCCTAGTCTACACCATTCATGCAGCTGTATTCAGAGGAGACACACAAAAGCGGGGAGATGCAACTGCATTAAACTTTGAGTTTAAATTGCCAAAACCTGCAACTGCAGAAGCATTGACCGTATCTTTCTGCAGGAGACCTGGCTGTCATTGCTCGAGACTGTTTTGGCTGCAACAGTAAAACTAGTAAATCATTGAAGTTTCGGAATGCTCTGTCTTCTGTTTGCGCAAAAGCGCACCCGACTGCTACACGAAATAAACCATTGGCCAATAATTTAACTTTTAAACCGCTACTCAAACACAGACACTAACACACACACGCACAGACACCCACACACACTCAGACATGCAGACAAGAAGGTACGAAAGACCACTTACTTACCACTTGACAGAATCCAATGACTGCTGAGTGAAACTCGTTGGCTTTCTCAGTACGCGTTTTTCCGTCAAACACTACCACCTTTAAAAAAAAAAAAAATTACGCAGATATATCTTTAAACGAGTATCTATATGTTACGAGTTTGAATGTCTAGATTGCGGTAGACTTCTATTCAGACAGTGTGCCCCCAACCTACTCCGGTCTCCGGCAAGATGTTGGTGGGAAACTGGGGAGGAGTGACAGATAGCTCTGATTATGAAGCAGCCTCGCTAATGTTTGTGGGATATGTAGTCCACAGCTGTTATCACTTGGATAGCTTGTGCGTACTACATTGCGATTGATTATTGCGTTTTGAATCAGAATACAAATTATTCGGATTATACATTTAAATGTAATATAAAGTAGCGGTGAAATAAGGTATAATTATTCTATATTTGCCTTCAACGTGTTTTAATTAAACATAGCTTTTTATATAAATTAATAAATATAAACACATGAAATGTTTTTTGGTAGGGTGTTTCTTGTGGAGAGAGAGTCAATACAAAAAGTGTCAAGTCTGAATTGGGAATGATAGCATAGGCCTATACCGGAAAAACGGGTCAACATGAATTTCCTGTTCCTAAATTTAGATCTACTGTAGATTCGATTCAATTCAATGTTACTTTGGACCATCTGTCAAAAGACAATATACTATAATAATAAACCCTTTTCCAAAGAAAGTTTAGAATAGGCCTACCTAATGTATACAGAGAGAGAGAGAGAGAGAGAGAGAGAGAGAGAGAGAGAGAGAGAGAGAGAGAGAGAGAGAGAGAGAGAGAGAGAGAGAGAGAGAGAGAGAGAGAGAGAGAGAGCGAGTACAGCCAATATGTAAAAAGGCAAGGGCAGCCAGAACTAAACCAAAAAGTAAAAATAATCACAAAGCTAGCCCTCATTTATCTTCCCGCGCCTGCCCTGTACCCCTAAAGAATGATTCAGCAACACTTCCTTATTTATAGCCTCAAAGAATTCCAAAACAAACAGAAAAATCCAAAACGCTCCCCTTGACCCTTTATTCCGGGGGGTCAACTGGTCCCTTGTGAATTCCTCTCCATTGTTGTTACACTGCGCCTTCTGCCCCACTTACTTAGTTGATTTTGGACAATACCACTGGTCCCACTTGGGTTAATTGTCATGGCTGCAGTGAGGAAAGCAAAGAGCTAGCTTGTGTGTATGTGTGTGTGTGTGTGTGTGTGTGTGTGTGTGTGTGTGTGTGTGTGTGTGTGTGTGTGTGTGTGTGTGTGTGTGTGTGTGTGTGTGTGTGTGTGTGTGTGTGTGTGTGTGGAAGAGGGGGGGGGGTTCTTAGGGGAGGTTGCAAGTAGGAAATGCTTGCCTCAAGTCTCGTCACTAAATATAGCCCCGCTGCCTTAACGTTTCATGAGGACAGTTGCATTGTTGGTTAGACAGGAAGAGGAGTCATGGAGTGCTGGTCTTATGAGAAAGTATTACTTTACAAACAGGGTGTGGGAATGTTAGAGCACATTTGCTATCTAAAGCCCTTGGAAAACAGTATGTCCAAATTTCCATTTACACTTTTTGGGTAGGGTGTTCCCGTGTAGTTTAATATCATGCAGCATAATCAAAAAAAAATCCCCCCTCAGCTGCTTTACATGCAGCATAGAAAGAGCACAATAGCCATTTTAAAGAATATACAACAGAAGTGTTAAATTTCTGTTGATCGTAAAAGCTTATCTTGTGTATTTTAGTGTATCTAGGGATTCCTACTGAGTGAAATACCTTTTCAAATGGACAACATGATTTGTCTGTGGACTGATAGATAGAATGACATTTATACGTTGCACTACATAAGGACTTTCATTTTCTATTTTAACAGACAAACGTTAATCAGGTAACAGTTATTTATTGCACAAATGGTTATGTTGAAAACAACCTCACATCTTTTAAGTATTTGTATGTAAGTAATATTGACAACATTTTCTTTTAATAGCCCAGAAAGTCTAGCAAGATAAGTTTTTGAAATTTCTCTATTTCTCTTCAGACACTCTGACCTTACAGAAACGAATAAATTTTTGTTTGTGTATTCAACTCATGCATTTTGAGGCCTCCAATGTGTAAAGCAAAAATAACAACTGTAGCTTGCTTTCCCTGTCCCGGGTCAATTGGATTAGGAGATCTGTCTGTTTGGCTGTCCATTTGGGGAGCGACCTCTCCCTTATTGACTCAGGAGGATGACAGATCACCCACTCCACCTCCTTTAACTGAATTTTACACCCCAGCATCATTTGTCAGAGGATTAGCGGGAAATGCCTCTACTGATTAAATAAGGTTATGTCTAATAAGCCTTGTCATGTCATTGTGATAGAGCCAACTCTACTCACCGCATCTGAATATGTATAATATTAACAGACAGGGAAATTTAAATATAAAATCTGCCTACCTATAGAAGTGACTAGGCCTTTGTTATTCAGGAAAAAAATAATTATGGAAAACATGTATAAAGGATTTTGTTGGTGGGGACAATATTATGGTTAGTTAAAGGAAAATTCATTTGATTAGAAAGGTATTTAGTTATAATTTATAAAGCTTCACACCCAATTTAACAACTGCCACCTCTGAAAATATAATAAACAGAAAATCCTATACACTTGCGCCATCTAGTGGGTCGCATGCACAATCATCCAGACAGCAACCAGTTGAAAGGTCATTTAAAGAAAGATGGCAGCGTCCGCGAGTCGATCGGCTGTTGTGCTTAAAACAGTGAAGAAAATTGTGGTGCAGTTTTGTCCATTCGAGTCTAATGTTCGTTCAACACGGTACGGGTTATGTGTGCATGCGTGCAGAATTTACAAGGAAATATAGAGGCAGTTAATGGGATCACTACTTTGTTGTAGTCTGTTAAAGATGCAATGGGGAACATCATTCAAGGTTGTGTGAGCTGGCGACATGCAATTTGCAAATCTATGCTCGTTTATAAAATGTGGTTGCTGTATGTTTTTAGCTGTCCTAAACTTGTTTTCTAGTGGTAGATTTGATGTTCAGATGTTATCGTCCTGGTGTTTTACAAGGATCAGGCGCTGCTAGTCATTGTTATTTAATTATTTCGCTTGAAAAGAAAAGTGTCCTGCTATTGCATGTGGTATCATCATACTAAACACATACTATACACGTCACACATTTATTTTTAAATCCAATACAATTCAACTGTAGGTCTATCTCACATCTGTCTTTTTAATTGAAATGTAGGCCTACACTAATTTGGAGTGATAGTAGCGCACCTGCCACCTACCTATCTTCGATAATATAGGCTTATTGTCATAGCGTGGTCTCTGTAAATATAGTCGTCTTCATTGAGGCAAGTCAGTTATACGGGTGGGACTGCTCTAATGCTGTTTTAATGATTTTGATATGTGCACCTGGGTATTCTGTCCAGTTCTGTATTCTTGTGTAAATCCAACCCAACTGCTATAGTAGTATAGGGCAGGCTACTCGCTGTTCCTTCACAGCCTTCTGTTCCTGTGTCTGCAGAGAATTCCTGGTCATGGTGGGCTCAGAGAAGGCTAGGTCTACCAACATGAACTGTGAGGTCATCACCACTGTGAAGCACAACAAGTCTGAACCTCAAGTGGACATCACGTTTGGTAAGGAGGATACGTTAATAAAAGGTGCCTCTGCAAAGACTAGGTTCTAGTCTTCACTTTGTTTACGATAATCCAAGTTGGAGATTCTTTATAGAAAGTGACAGACAGATAATAACTACTCTAGAGACAGACAAAGTGAGAGTAGGCTATATTTTAACAATTTAAATGTGATTTAAAAGGTAATTTTGTTGGGGGAAGAGGGGGTGTTGAGAGGGAATGTTTAAATATAGATCTGCCATGTATTAATCTACAGAATAAACCTTTTATAAAAATGTCAGTTTGGATGCATTTGGAGCATTTGAAGAAAAGTATAATTTGAAGAAAAGCATCGTAATCTTTACAGAAATATAGTATATATGAAGTGCTTACTATCACAGCTGCAAAACAAGAATTGGTCTAAGGAACTTTATCGTTATTAAGTCCGATGCATCGTTTTTCCTATTCTTTGGTGGAAGTAGGAGGGCCCTAATTTTGGTTTCTTCCCTAGATTAAAGAACTTTTACCCCCTCATTAAAGCAATTATTTAGCTGTTCTGCGTAAAGTACTATGTCGAATGGCACTAACACAGTTGGTCAGAGTTTCAACAGTTTAAAAACCATCAAAACTCCTCCACTGCATGTGCCAACTGATGCTGCGAATAATAAACATGTTGGCTGGCAGAATGAATAGACAGTTAACGGATGTTCTGGAAGAATCAACACCATGCCTGCAACAAGTTGGCTAGTTTGAAACCTCAGCTCAGGCCAAAGAAATGGGATATACGTGCAGAGAATCCTGGCTTGGATACTTTGTTATGATGCTGTTGGATTGTGTCATTACTGGATCATATTACATTACTCAAACTATAGTTGTAGTGGTTGCCTCAACTACCACAGCACATCAGCAGGTTAATGTTCCATATTTAATCTAATCCTGTAATAGCTTGTTGGTGTGGTGTTTGGTTTTCTTCATTCTATAACGAAATAACTACTAATAATAATAACGTGAAAAACAAAACGGATTATTCCCGTTGTTGTATAACTCTTGATAATGCCTAATAACACATGTCTATTTAATCTTTTTTTCCCGGAGAGTTTTCCTTCTCTACTATTATAAACTATCACACAATCTAATGCCATTTTGTTTGTGTTTCTGTCTACAGCGGATGGAGAAACGTTAGTGATGAAGGGAGCAAATCTGACCAGTAAGGAGATGCTGACTCATCTGCAGTCTCGTTGCGTGGCCAAGGACCTACAGGCCAAAGCAGCGGCAAAGAAGTAGCCCCATCCCGCCGTCACTGTGCTCCAGTCTGTGTATATATGTGTGAATGTTTATAATAAAAACGCTGTATTGGAACGCCTGGTCTTCTTCCTTATAGTCATGGTTAGCGTCGTGGTTGATTGGGTGATTGAGAGAGGAGCGTCTCCTAAAGAAAATGTGGCATTCGCTAGAGGTTGGAGGAGAGATGGGAGTGGGAGGGGGGAACCATTGTCTAGAGTTTTTGCTTTACTGCTTAAACTTTTAGGTCACACGGCTGGGTCCCACTTTTATTTTTGTCACACTATAATTTTTGCTTAGATTAATCTTGTTCTTGCTCTAGATTGCATTTCGTGACAGCCAAAAGTTCAAAGTATAGTTTTTTTTTGGTGTAAACTTTCAGAAGATACAACAACCTATCTGGTTTATTTCACATGAATATGATGCCTTATGCCCTTAAAGCTTGATGTTGCGATTAGTTTTTGGAATGTACATGTAATTTAAGCATAGCAAATAGATCGTTCCAGTGTTTTACAATAGGCTGCATTGTGTAAACGTCAACCTCTGACACAATAAATGTAATTTGGCCACAAACCTTGGATGTGGTGCTCACAGAAACCTTTCACCCAATCCTATGTGTTCCATCGGAAATTGCAGAACTAAAGCATGTGACGTTGATAGCTGTGATTGGGCACCTTGTCAGTGCGCGTACCAGACAAGTCCCTTTAAAAGCCTTGGCTCGCGCTCACAAGTGATGAGAGTTGAATTTGGACCTACAATAGAAGTTGTTGAGGATACCCAAATATTGCAAAGATGGTTGAGCAGTTTGTCGGGACATGGAAAATGATTTCCAGCGAGAACTTTGATGACTACATGAAGGCAATTGGTAGGCTGTGATTTAGGAAAGGATTCCTTACTTATATCGACTAGGATTAGTTTGGCTATTCCATTGTCAAAACAATTTAAATGTGTTATTGAAAAAAATATTGCAATAATAGGAATTGTTATTCTACATTTGAATAGCTCTCATGTTGTTGTGTTGTGTCTTTGCGTTGTGCAGGTGTAGGATTTGCAACACGGCAGGTTGGAAACAGAACCAAACCCAATCTGATAGTGTCCGTGGAGGACCAAGGAGTTGTTTGCATGAAATCGCAAAGCACATTTAAAACAACTGAAATCAAATTCAAACTGAATGAGCCATTTGAAGAGACTACTGCGGACGACAGGAAGACCACGGTTGGTTGTCAGGATCGAGGCGAATCATGATACATTAAAGATCGGAGGTAATGGATTGTTGGAATTAATGGGTATGTTTATTCTCTACCCTTAGACCGTGGTTGCTCTTGAGAATGGCATTCTTGTGCAGAAACAAAGCTGGGATGGCAAAGAAACCAACATATCCAGGGAACTGAATGACGGGAAAATGATAGCGGTAAGAACACTTTTGATTTAGAAAAAACTATTTCTGTATTAATATATATATATATATATATATATATATATATATATATATATATATATATATATATATATATATATATATATATATATATATAAAGTATTCTAAGTATAATTAATCTCCCACCTAAAATAAGTAGTTTTTTCCCACTGTTTAGTTTGTAATTTTTAATCATTTACGTTAGATGCCCACTTCAGCTGTTCAAATGCTATGCCCAATTCAACAACGAACTAATTATTTAAATATCAAAATATGTTGGTTAAACGTTCAATAATTGTACAATGACACAGGATCGCTTTCTCCGTATAAAAGCAGGCAATGTACCTCTAAATTCTTTGTTCAAACTTAAAACATATGATGTGTCTCCTGGTAAGCACCTGTCCTACCTCCCTGACCTCACGTAATCTCTACTCACAGAAATGCACTATGGGAGACGTAGTTGCAGTACGGACCTACGTGAAGGAGGCGTGATGGGACTCCATTAACCCGTCTGTGTCTGGATCGTACGACCGGCTCAGTTCAATGAGCAGAAATCCAATATTAAGTGACTACAGTGTTTATTGCTTTTATTCTTCATTGTGTTGCCAAAGCTAAACATTTATATTACTTTGTAATGCCAAATGATTTTGGTTTTCAAACCTTGTTGTGGTGATATAAATAAAAATCTGAAAATCATTTATTCTCAGTTCAGTTTATTTCATTTATGGTTCTAACGTTTTGTTGGAGACCTTTAAAGTCAAATGCACCACAAACGCCTTTCACCTTATATCTCTCAATGGTCCGTAGTCCAGACCATCCAGAAACAATGCATTGCACACATAATAGAATTGATTGGCTAGAGACAGAATGTTTTGTGTGAGTATGAGCAAAGGTTGACGACTGCCTCTCAGATATCATGTTCTAGTTTGGCTCTGTTTATCTTAGTTAATTGTTTATATATTAACACACACTTAATTAGCCGATTTAAAGATGTTCTACATTTTAGGAATTTGAAAACAAGTAAATTAAAATACTTGTAGACGCACGCACGCACACGCACACACACGCACACACACACACACACACACACACACACACACAGATGGAACTGTCTTCTGCTCCACTCCCACTCCCCCAGTTGGCCAAAATACCAGTGAAAACGTTCTGGAAAATATTCCCAGTGGAGACCTGACCCTGAGGTCAAACACTCACCCTCAGATATCCAGATGATGTATGCTTGTAGTTGGCAGGGACCCCAATAGGAATGTGAACTACTTAATAGAAGTCAAAGTAGGGGGAACCAAGCCGAGAGGCGTGGAGGAAATGTATTCCCTTTCCTTTTTTTACCTTTTTTTCCCTTTTTTTTGAGAAGGTCGGACATTTCCCAGTTTTGCACATATTTGTAGCAGTGCGTTTCACAGAGCTGCCTTGTTGGTCCCTGCACACCAAAACGGGCCCTCCCTTTGGCCGCCGGTCAAGTGGAGATTGTTCTCAGAGCGACAGCCACTTTCCCATGGAAGGAAAGAAAGACGCTGGGACTGATTGGATGTAATGTCCTAAACAGCTGAGGCAGGTGGACGTATACGCCTGCCCAACGCGCCATGTACGCAGCAGCACCGTTCTCGGCTGGACAATGAAGTTGGTGGCTCTCTAAGTGTACAAGTAGCTGTAAAACACTGCCTTTGTCATTCAGAACTTCCACTTAGCTGGACCATGGACTTGGTGGCTCTCCATGTTTACACAGTCTCTGAGATAACCAGTGGCTGTAAATGCTACTGTATGTAGTTTAAAAAGACAAACAAAAAAAACGCCTAATTGACAGTAAAGGTCACTATGGGTGAGTTGGAATTTTGTATAAAAAAATACACCTAATTGATGGTAAAGTTCTGCCATGTAGGCAGCGTCGTTCTCGGCTGTCATGGCCATGTAGGCAGCACAGTTATTTGGAGTATTGAGATTTATGTCAGTATAAGATGTTCTCTGCAACAAAGAACTGTATAGAAAACACTGGCCTTCTAATTAATTCAGAACTTCCATTTAGCTGGACAATGGAGTTGGTGGCTATCTAAGTTTACACAGCCTCTGAGATAACCAGTAGCTGTAAATGCTACTGCATGTAGAATAATAAAAAAAAAAACGCCTAATTGATAGTAAAGGTCACTACGGGTGAGTTGGTATGTTGTATAAAAAAATACACCTAATTGATAGTAAAGGTCCCTACAACAGAGTTGAAATAGGGACGTTTCACCGAGCAGTGTATTCTCAATGTGGTTAAGATGGAATTCTCTTGCAGCGTTGGCATGATACGGTAAGCAGGAGATGTAGTGTTTGTCCGTACCGAAGTCCCTATCCATTACACATTGTTGTTGTTCCTAGTTCAGAACCACTTCCCGACGTCAGCTCAGCAATCTGCACACATGTGAGCGCGATGAACAGAGAGTTTCCATGCACGCTACTGGGGGGGGCGTCGGTATCTTGTCTGTGCTAGGAGCGAGGTTCTGTGCGACAGACGTTACAAAGACCAGAGCAGGGTACCGAGGCAAGTTTCGGAAACCCATCAGGAGAGGAAAGGGAGAGATAGGGAAAAAACCCACGGAGAGACAGCTGGCAGCTGTCACAACTGAAGTCAGAAGTCGAGAAACTGGACACAAAGAGGGCTCACATGTGAACGAGCAACGCGTGAGAATATTACATTTCGTTTTCGTAATCCAAAAACGTATTTGAAGTCGCGCGAAGCAAGGACCATGCAGTATTATATGGACCAACCACCATATCGCAACTCACAGTTTGCGGGTCTCCTCCTCATTATTCTAAACCCACCCAGTGGAATGTCCAGTTGTGTGTGCACATGAGCATGTGTGTGTGCATCAATGAGTGTGTGTGTGTGTGTGTGTGTGTGTGTGTGTGTGTGTGTGTGTGTGTGTGTGTGTGTTCAGGCCCATCCCTGCGTGTGTTTGTGCGTACATTTGATTCATACACGGGCTTAGTTTTTCGCGTTTACACCGAGTGGGTTTTGCCTTGGGGAGAAGAGCCCAGGGAACATTAAAGGAATGATATCACATCCTTTCAAGGAACATCTGGAAAGTTCTACTGCAGTATGGCGCCCACACCCTCCCTTTGTCCTTCCTCATTCACGCAGGCACACACACACACACACACACACACACACACACACACACACACACACACACACACACACACACACACACACACACACACACACACACACACACACACACAAATACGATCACACTCAGGCACACATTTCACATAAATAAACAGACTAAAGTAACATCCATATCTATTTACGTGTGAAAGCAGCACTGATTGGACCGACATAAAAGAAACACACCAAACTGATAGCTGGCCGATGGTCACATTGTCACTGGTCCACGTGCAGAGTAAGATAGAACTGAACCTGTCAGAACCCCTTTGAAAGTTGTAGTCACACCACTGAAGCGATTCTTTTTAACCTTGAGTGAAAACACCACCTTCCCACATTGTTTTGGTGCTCTGTCTGTAATCAGAGCCGTTAGAGTGGAGTGGACCTTGGGATCATCCCCCACAACGGAGCCTTCACGCTGGGCGGTGGGTGTTGAGATACTGTCCCTCGATCAGCCGAACCCGACTCATCATCTGGATCACATCGAGGTGCGGCTGATCCCAGGTCAGTCTCCCGGGGCGACGGGACATCTGGGCCCGGAGATGGAGGCCCCCAACGGAACAGCAGGGGAGGCGGGGTTGCCATGCAACGGGCTTCTCAGTGAACTCCAAATCCAGTTTCTACTGCGCGAGAGTGACCTCTGATTTCATCAACAGCTCTGGGGATGTTACGCAAGGACTGTCTGGGAGCTGCACAGAAGCAGACGCGTACTTCACTCCCTCCAAAACACTCCTTATCAACTTCATAGCAACTCGAGAAAAACGTCTGTGGACATAAGAGGAAGGGATTCGGTGAATCTTTGACCTTAAAAATAGCCTGTCACACACAATACACATAACGTCCACACACACTGGGGCAGCCTTTGAGGGGAGCACAACAAAGGTTCCTTTTTTGAAGTGCTCGTACCAGTGGTTCCACCTCTCCGTCAGCCGAAAAAGAGGCCCCTTTTTCTCTCACATGAGCAATTGTATACCGACCAGGAAGGACGCTAGCGGTCTTGAAAGTTCCAGGACACAATGCAGGCCCTACACATGAAGCCTCCCTGGGGAGATGTAACACTCACCAGCCCTCCCACATCCAAACACCTAAACGGAGTCAACAGTCAAGTGAACGTATACGTATTTTTAACTTAGGAAGTCAGTTAGCCATGTGCCTTAGCCAGCCTCTGAAGATGAAGCCGGTTGTGGATTTAACATGCTGGTCAGTCTTCTTCCTCCTTCCTCCTGTGTGACATGAACATGTGATCAGTAATCTTCATTGGATGATGAGGATGACAGGAAGTGTGACTGAGCAGATGTCAAAAATAGGTTGGTCAGTGTGTTAGTGTGTGTGTGTGTGTGTGTGTGTGTTTTATATTAGCATATATAAAAGAGTTAGTGTGTGTGTGTGTATGTTTGTGTGTGTGTGTGTGTGTGTGTGTGTGTATGTATTTGCATTAAGGTCAGTGGCTGTGTATTGATTTGACGAATTGATTTACTGCAGCTCTCATTATTAAGACTACAGAGAATAGACGACGCAGGCAGTAGTAATAGAGAATAGGCGACGCAGACATTACGTTTTGTAAATGTTGAAATGTCTTGAATGGAAAACGCACATGGTTGTCCCTGGAGATGAGTTCAGAGGAGGCCGTCTTGGATGAGAAGGCACTGTGCAGTCTGAAGAGATGAATGGGTGACTCCGTGGGTAAACAGGGCAAAGCTTTGTCTATCCTCCAGCCCGGCCGGCTCTCACGCGACAGAGGGCAAAGAGAATCGAGAGGCTGAGGAAGCTTCTTTCTTTTATCAATCAAGTTATGGGGGGACAATGCCTTTGTTTTGGTCTGGGCTTCAATAAGGCATGTACGCACACACACGCGCACACGCGCACACGCACACACACACACACACACACACACACACACACACACACACACACACACACACACACACACACACACACACACACACACACACACGCACGCACGCGCGCACACACACACACACACACACACACACACACACACACACACACACACACACACACACACACACAGAGCTTTGGCCTTCTAATGCAGGTGGTATGTGGATACCAGGGTCAGGCCATACGTTGTGTCTACATTACATCCAGTTCCCAGATTACTTCACAACACAGAGAGAAAACCACAACAGCCAGACCAGGGAAAAAAGTTAACTAGTTGACCATTTTTTATTATTATCTTTAGACTAACCTGATGAGTGTTTATTTTATCTAACGCTGGATGTAACAGTAAACTGTTTAGAACTCAACAACAAAAGGAAGAAGAGTCATATTTCTACAGTAACTGTGAACCATTTGAAATGTTCATGTAAAACAAACATGTAAATCATGCAAGTCTAATTCCATCTCAGTTTACTGATTAAACACACGCACGCACGCGCACACACACACACACACACACACACACACACACACACACACACACACACACACACACACAAATAAATATATACAGTATATACATGGAAATATGTATATTTAGGATATGTTTTGAGTATATTTTTTGACCAACACAGGCTAGATTCATTTTAGCCTATCTTCTGTTTAAGAAATAATAACAAGTGCTATTAATGCACAGTGTTTGGGACGGAAGGTCATTCTGCTGTTGGGGGTGACTATGCGGGCCGGGCCACATGTTGCATAGGTTAAGTTGATCAACAGAATCGGGCACTCATAATAACAATCCCTGGGGACACTGGATTTTTGAGACCGCCTCTTTATAAACAAACAATAGCGCCTTCGGGAAAACATTGTCCGACAGACAACTTTGAGCGGGCAGCACACAACACGCACTTCCTGTCCATGTAGAGCGGAGATAAGGGAAGCCTATGATAGGGCCAAAGGAAAAAGGAAGCCATCAGTCATCAGCTAACCTTTCTCCAAGTGGCTTGTAAACAGAGAGTTTAGCGGCGACCCAAAGCTGAGCGCGTAGCCCCTACGGTGACCTTTTCCATTCACTTGAACGGGAGGTTTCTTAAAGCGGCACGCCGACACGAGCTCTTGTTGAAGCGAACGGTGATGGCAGCCTCAAACTTGTTTGGCACAGCGATAGGTGAAGGATTCTGAAGGATTCTGTCGCTGTGTCAAAGCACGAGACCACGCTCATTTGAAGATGAGCCAGCGTTGGATCAGCTGATACACACTCCCTAGCCGGCATGAGTATCTACTGCAAATGTCAGCCCTTTTCAGGAAGTCAACTTGTGTAAAACTCTCCCACTAAAAGTCATCGCTGCTTTTCCTACCATTACTCAGTTGCACGTGAAACAGAAAACCCTGACCAGGTCAAATGTCCCTTGCCTCTGCTCCCCTACAAAACACGTTGGATCCTTAAAAAGGAAAAGAAAAAAAAGGTGAAGGAAGAGTGTGCACGTGGAACAAGTTTGTGTCAGAGGCAGATCACTTCAAACAGAGTGAAGCGTCGAGCGAAAAAGGGAAAGAAGTAAGAGAGAGAGAGGTAGGAACGTAAAGCAGGATGAAAAGGAGAAGAGAGAGTATCATTGAGGGGAGATGTGAAATGAAGGACTGAGAGGTTGAAAAGAGAGAGAAAAGGGAAGAGGGCGGGGGGGGGGGGGAGAAAGAGGGGGAACAACGAGTAGTGAGGGAGCTGAAAGGACAATCAAAAAGAGAGGTTTGATGGAGGAGTGTAGGGAATAAAATGGGAGGGAAAAGAATTTAACTCCCTCACTCTCTCTTTTTCTCTCTCTTCACCCCCCCCCCTCTCTCTCTTTCTGTTAATAAATTCATGATGTTTGGGTGTGTGCGTGATCGTGTGTGAGTGTGTGTGTGGTGGTTTCATTAATTTATTTATTTGTGTTGTGTAGCTTTTTTGTGTTTTGTTTTGTTTGTATGTTAGTCAAGGGGTTTATAAACATTGATGTGTTTTGTCTTTGGGGCTACGTGTGATAACATGTATCACCGCATCGTTCATTAAAGAGCCTCTTACTGTAAATTAAAAAAAAATTCTCTCTCTGTCTCTCTCTCTCACTCTGTCTCTCTCTCTCTCTCTCTCTCTCTCTCTCTCTCTCTCTCCACTACGGTGTTCCTGTCAGAGATCCAAGGCAAACAGACATACTGGATTTCATAGAGCCCTGCGCCGTGAATGTCTACTAAATGTACGCCAGACAAGAAGGAGCCTGTCTGGTTTTCCAGGACTTCTCTTTTCTGTTTCGGCTAAAGAGCGTAACGTCATCACCTCTCCTGGTGGCAGCCTGCTCACTGCTGATGGATGAAGCTACTCTATTTCTGTGAGAAACACAACAATAACATCTATTTCACAGACCCCAGTATTTATTTCCCCCTACATTTATAGTGGTTCTAACCCTAAGCCTGAACATTATTATTTGGTTGAATTACCCTATGAACTTAATCTAAACTGCTTTGTGTTTTTTTTCTCCATACTAACAGTCACACACTTAAGGCACTGGCTATGACCCCTCTTTAGCAAATCACCGATGTTGTTAGTGTATGCATGGACAATTCTTTTCCAAAAAAACGTTCCCGCGTATACAGCCCCCCTCCCCCCATTCCTGTAGTAGGGCCCTTCCTCCCGGGTTCTATATAAAGATGGAGATAAATCACCTAACCGCCCTCATGAGGTAGCCAGCAGTCATTCAGAGTCCCACACTCGGCCACACATTCTCTGGAGGAACAGAAGGAATGTCCGCATGCTGTTCACCTATTCTCTCTCTCTTTTTTTCTCTTTTTTTTCTCCCTATATGAAAACTCTTCTGGAAACATTCCAGTGGGCTAAGCAACTGCCCTCTCACCCGCGCCTGCGTGGGTGGGGGAGAGATTAGGCCTCTCTGTGGTCCCACATGGGGATGTAGTTAGCGAGGGAAAAGTACTGCATGGTCACGGATTAACTCCTTGCCACCACACCTGATCTGGAGCGCACCGACTCTTTTAGCTCGTTACTAAATCGTATGACAGATTTCTGGTTCACGCGAACAATGTGCCTCCCAAAAAGTTAATTCAACACCCTCCTGGACAAACGGCAAATTATTATGTTCCTAGAAAATAACGAGACAATATAGGAACAAATTGTTTTCATTTGATACAATATCAAGCAACTGAAAGACAGTGTCTGTTAATGTGACCGTGCTAATATTACCCACCATAGAGCCTGTGTTTCACATTCAGAAACTCACAAATAAACTTCCGTACTCCATAGGTTCCATGTATTTGCTCGTGAACACGGGCGAGGTCAACTTAGGACGGGGTCTGTGGCAGGAAATCGATTCCCCGCTGACCATTACAACCAGAAAGGCCCTGAGTGTAACTGACAGGCGGGGTTCGTGTACGTAGGGCCAACGAATCTGTGAAGTTAAAATACCAAGCGCACGTTTCAAAATGATGCCTATAATTGCCTATTATTATGTGGCCGAAACTACCCTGTTCATGTTCAAATTCGATCAGTAACAGTGTGGACCTTATTTGTCCCTGAATAATGTCCTGTTAAATGTATACGTTGCTATTCAGTCAATGCACAGTTTAAAGCTTTTAGTCCTTGGTTGGGGGGGGGGTCAAGGTTCATACTGATAAGTCCTTTGTAGAGCACACATCCTGAGCGCCTATGATGATGTCTGCCAAATATTTACTTGGCTGTTTGATAAAAGGGATTGCACACATTGTGACGCCAAGCAGAAATGCTCCGTTGGACTCTTAATAAAGAAACCCAATAGCTGAAATGTATTCATCATTAATTAAATTGCATGCAACAGAGGATCTCACATTAACTTGCTTCTGCATGAATTTCTGGACTTAAAATAAAGACACTGGCGTAGGGCATTTGATTATTCAAATCCAACTTTGTCAATTTGGCTGGCTGGTTTTATTATGGGTGATGGATTGGAGCTGCCACTGTCAGATTGGAAAAGAAATAAGTGGCCAGAGCTGGAGTGCAGCTGGGGCCAGACAACCCTAAAAACCAACACACACACACACACACACACACACAGACAGAGAGAGAGAGAGAGAGAGAGAGAGAGAGAGAGAGAGAGAGAGAGAGAGAGAGAGAGAGAGACACAGAGAGAGAGAGAGAAAACACAGTCACACACACACACACACACACACACACACACACACACACACACACACACACACAGACACACACACACACACACACACACACACACACAGAGAGAAACAGACACACACATACACACACACACACACACACACACCCAAATCCAGACACGCACACACACACACACACACACCCAAACCCAGACACATACACACGCAGAAACACACACACACACACACACACACACACACACACACACACACACACACACACACACACCTTCACATCAGTAATCCCCCACGTCGGTGGGTTCCACGGGGGTCAGCGTTTGCGGGACGCAGCTTTTATTTGGGCCTGATTATTTTCTGGGCCAGTCACTGTATGGCTGTGTGGATGGGGGATCACGCTTCTTTAGGGACTAATTCCCCTCCGCCTCACTGGGTCCATTCACACGCCCAGCACCGTCACTCAGACCCCAAACACACAGAGGACAGGCTAGCCCAGTCAGCAAATACAACCTGCCCCCAACCTACCGCCAGCAAATCAAAAAAGACTTGCAAAGAGAAAGAGAAGAGAGATTCGGAAGCGATATGAGGAAGATAGGATGAGGAAGGGGGCCGAGGAAGAAGGTTCCGATAAAACAAGCACACGGCCTTTTAGATAGCTGCCCAGGTCACCAGACCCTTTTTAAATAAAGACACTTCCGGAGCAACCTTTGCAGACAAGCTGTGACCCCAGCGACCTTTGTGACAGGGTACTGATAAGAGTGGCACTCCAACATCCATAGAGGTTTGCCACTCAAACAATTCACAGCTAACGGTCATTAAAGTACTCATATACTGTACTCTGAGGTCATCGGCCTGCAATATTGTTAGTGCATTGACTGGATTTCTAGTAAATGTAAAAGGATTTTGTGTTGGGATTTTCCTTAGCTACTAATAATACAAGGTCATACAGTGGGAGTAGGGAATAGGAAGGGAAGGCATAAGAAAAGAAACAGCAAATTACGGCAATTATTATTCCCGTCCCCTCACTAAGTCAAGGTGGAACAGGGGCATCTGCTTCTGCTCCTGCCAATGCTGATGGAGAAGCATTCAGCTTTAACTGTGAGAATGGCAAGCTGTAATAATAATAATAATAATAATTCATTTTATTTCGTTTTTAGCGCTTTTCTCAAGACTCAAAGTGCTTTACACAAATTGGTCGCCAATTAATTACACAGAATGAACAATGAATGGACCGACAGCTATCAAACACAACACTCAGTCAGAGTGATACCACGGCAGCCAATTTGCGCCATGCTTGCTCAACCAACATATTATGACAGACATGTCACACACATAGGACACACAGACCGACTCCAGGTGAATTGGCAGTGACTGGTCAGGGTACTGGTAGGAGAATGGAGCATGTTTTTTGAGGGTGGGAGGAAACCGGAGTACCCGGAGGAAACCCACACTGTAGAAAGTGGAACTGAACTGCTCTCTTGTGGTGAAACCATCTCGCTGAACAGAAAAGCAAATGACTGTACTAAGTACTGTACTAGTTAAAGGCAGCGGCTTAAACCACACAAGGAAATAGCAGAACACCACAACCATTACAAATAATGATGCATTTTGATTGTCCAGTACTGTGCATACGTTTTAGGCAGAGAATGCTGTTTTGAAGAGAAAGGGTGGTCACACTGAAATGTTGATTTGATATACATTTTATTTTCGCACACTTCGGATTTTATAAATTAATGAAAAAAAAAAGAGTGACTGCGAGAGAGAGAGAGAGAGAGAGAGAGAGAGAGAGAGAGAGAGAGAGAGAGAGAGAGAGAGAGAGAGAGAGAGAGAGAGAGAGAGAGAGAGAGAGAGAGAGAGAGAGAGAGAGAGAGAGAGAGAGAGAGAGAGAGAGACTGGCGAAGAGAACGATATGTGGTTGTGATTGAGAGTGTGGAGTGCTTTATCTGTATATTAGTCTAGTTTCGAGTGTTTGTAGTGTGTTACCTTTTCCTCGTTAAGAACGAGTAGTTTTCTGTTGCACCGTTTTCACCACGTTGCTTTCATTTTGTTTAACCACACCTTGTTTGCACACCGGAGCAGGAGGATAGGTAAGATGCCCGTGGGCATACTTTTGCATCACGTAGTGTATCAGTTGTGTATTAGATCATTAGTTTAGGGACTCACCTGTATTTATGTTTGTAAGACCTGGTTAGGCAGTCTAGTTGTTTTGCGTCCTCCTGACTCTGCCGGGTGTGGCTGTAAATAAACAATCAGATACCAGTTCAAATTTTCACTGGGCAGTGTTAGGCCCTACCACACCCTAGACTGTATTCCATCGAAAACTTGGCACTGTACAGACAAAAGGAAGGATTTTGAATGAGAAGGTAAACTGCACATATTTACTATAAAAACACACGTTTGGTAAGTTGTAAGCTTGGTGTTTTCGATCAATTATAACAAAACTATGTTTACGTGATTTACCACGTTACCTTTCTTTGCCTGCTCGCTGTGTCAGGGGGAAAACAAAGATGGGGAGTTCGTTTTGAAGTGATGATGAGCACTGGACCAGTGTTAAGTTCGGTTTCAATGGTGCTTACAGTAAATGTATGTTAATAAGCAAGCCTAGGGAAAAAGGAAGAAAGTTCAAATCATGTTATTTATTAGTTTCAATGGTGTTTACAGTTAATGGTAATAAGAAAGCCCATAGGGAAAAAGCAAGAAATGAAACACATACTGTAGTTCTAATCATATTATCGGTTAAATTAAATGTATTGTTCAATTGCATGCATTGTTAGTTACATATGTAAACAAATGAGGCAAATATTATGAGTACATCTTTAGGAGGATGTTATGAATAGAAATACTTTTACAGGAAATATTACACTAGGCTTACTGGTGAAATAACGACATCTATCCAGTTGGCTTAGTCATTCAACCTAGCCACAATACATATTGATGAGACCTGGTGATGAGACAAATCACTTGGCATTCAGTCTTAGACCTATCCCTATAACTTTGACAAATCCCCTCGCCTTAGGCAAATCACTGCAACATTATCCCCTAGAAGCCTAGGTCTAGACATCTCCCCAGTGTTTGCTTTTATTGTCCACCCTTCATACTAATAAGGAAAACAAGAAATCGAGAAAGACAATACTGAATTAGTGTACAGGTTACTTGACATTGTTATTTTCACCATGTAGACGTTGTTTCACAAGTGCCGTTCAGTTTGACTGAATGCAGCATCAATGCCATTACACATTTCAAATGATTGTCCACCCCTGAAATCTAATAATTGATAGGAAATAAAAGTGATACAACAGTAAACAAGATTAACTTGGCCTTCGGGAAAACACTTGTCCACAGTACTGTATTAAAGAGATTAACGCTTACTATTTATTTTCTAGAATGTCACTCTTGCTCCATAGAATTCTGCGTTGTATGGAAGAGGAGGAGCTCGAAGAATTTAGATTTCATTTGCAAAACTTCAAGTTGAAAGATTACAAGCCCATACCCAAAGGTGCTCTGTCAAAATGCACTGCACGCAACTTTGTGAGCAAGATGACAGAAGCCTATCTGGAAAGCGGAGCACTAGAGGTGGCAAAGCACATCTTGAGGATAATGAATCGAAATGATCTTGTACAGAAACTGGAAGAGGAGATCAAAAAGGGGTAGGTGTACATTACAGGTAGGCTGACAGACTTTTCTAATCCACTGAAGTACACTATGGGCTAACATAATCAAATCAAATCAGATATGTTTGCATGGCACATTTCATACATAAAGGAAATGCAATGTGCTTTAAATAAAGCATGCAGACACATACAAATAAGAAATGAAAGACAAACAAATAAATAAAAACATATTGTGATGAGAGAAATCCTATTGCTAAGAAGGAACAATTCAGCAAAAAAACGAGCAAAAAAGTTTTTAATCCGGATTTAAAAGCAGTCAGTCTTGGAGCAGGTCTCAGATCTTCTTGATGTTAGTCGCTAAATGCTGCTTCTCCGTTTTCAGTAATAACTCTGGCAACGGTGAAGATGCCTGTTCCAAATGACCTGAGGGGTCTAAGGTACATATTGAAATAGCATGTAATGTAATTTGGCCCCAAATTATTTAATGACTTGGAAGCAAGCAACACTTTTTTTAAATAAATGATCTAACACACAAGGGAGCCAGTCTGCGAAAAATGTGATCTGAGAATTGGTGATTTGACAATGCATTTTATATTTTTGAGTCTTTTTCATAAAAGCAGCAGTTTCTGAACAAGCATCAGTCGTCTAGGCAACACTTTTAAAGAAGACCCTGAGACAAGACCATTTACGCGACATAAGCTAGCCTACTGCCCCTGCTAATAAATGCATGCATTGTTTTTGCGGCCAAAACTCATACTGCCATGATTAAGCTGAACAAAAAACATGCGTATGTCCCATTCAGGTTCAAATACAGTTACCAACAATGGCTGAACAGTACATACTTTGCAAGTGCAGCTAAAGTACCTACTAAAAGAAAAATACAGTAATGATTTGAGACGCTGTAACAGTCAAAATAACAATTACTCTAATAGTCTTGGAATGTTTTGAGATGGTATTCTGATTTCCTTACCATGTTGATGTCGCTGATAAAATTAGGTCTGAGTTTTCATTGATTTCACAAGTTTAAAGTAAAAAACAGATTCATAAGTGACGTGGACTCAAGGTGTGCTAACTTTTAGCTCAGTTGTTTCATTATTTAGCTGACTTTAGTAAACCAAATCTGCCTTTGAATTTGAGCTGCCTGTCACAGTGGTCATAATTCATTTTTCTTTGATATTTATTTGTGCAGTTACTGTTTCATCCCATATTCAATGTGATAGGAAAAAATTGCAATGTTACAGTATGTTGCTATCAAAATACATAGTGACTGTACTGGATGTTTTCATTCTACATAGATCCAGACAGGTCCATAAAAACAGTCACACTTTAAGTAACAACAATATATTTATTCTTTCTCTGTTCAGTCAGGAAGATCAAGAGTGTGAGGCTGTCTCAAACGACAAACCAGAAACTTCTACCAGAAAGAAAACTGTCCAAAAGAAGACTGTGAAAAAGGCTCCAATAGAGCAAGCATTTAAAGGCTCCCTAACTAACGTATCAAACTTGAAAGATGGAATCACAGGACAATATTTTACGGCAAATTTAAATGACATGATGGATTGCCTGTTAGTTCTCGTCCTGGATATGGATCAGCACAAACGCTTTAAAGGAGCTGAAATGAGAAAGTAAATTACATGACTGTGGACCTATGTTTATATTTAAGTTTAATGAATCATACAAATACCTTTTTTTTTGTTCACAGGTCGGGAGTAAAACTAACTGGAGTCTCCTTGGAGCCACTTGGAATTAACAAACAAAAGCCTGGTCTCAAGTTTACACACAGGTCCAAATTGTCTTTTACAAGAAAACGAGTCACAAAAGTAGATGCAAACACACAAGACAAATGACAGCATAAAAAACTAAAGTGGACTGGAAGGTGGAGGGTTAACATTTTTTTTAAATGTGTATTTTTTGTTATTTTCAAAGTACTATCCTTTGTCTATGTTTTACTATATTGCCCATCATATAGCTTGTTACTTGTTAGCCTATTGGTGTGTAACATCATGCAATAAATAAAAACAGTCTTACTTTACTGTCTGGATGAAGATCCAAGTGGGATCGAAACGATGCCATTACAATTACGTGCCTTTAAATCAGTGTGTGTCAGACGTTTTCTTTTCTTCATTGATGTCTGTGTTCTGAGACACTTGATGTGCCTATAACCACACTCTTCTAATGTTTTAATAAAGCCTCATAAGCCCAATAATTTCAATATTGAATTGTTTCCATTCCGGAAAACTCCAGATGTTGATTTTGATTTGCAGGACAAACCTGTAATGTATTATTTGCCAAAAAGTAAAAAATTTAAATTAAAGGGCCTGTTTGATAAACATAGGCCTACTACATAGAACCTTCAACACACAATAAAAAAAAACTTATGTTGCACATCAAACACATATGGTAGATATTATTTCTGTTATGTTCTGAATTGTATAGGCCTCTGCAGTAAACATCAATTATATAATGACAGGTAATAGACTTTCTAAAATCTTTCGGCAGATTTTGTCCCCTCCAATGTTGACTTCATGGCTACGGCCTTGGGCCTTTTGTTTTACAATTCATCATGTTTTGTCTCCCTGTAGGCTAATGCATTTCTGTAATGTAGAACAGGGCACAGGGGATTATTATCTTTGTAATTCCCTAGAATTACTTAGCCTTCAGTCTTTATCATTATGGAGGTATAAGTAGCCACTGTAGGCAACTTCTTTGTATTAACGTATTATCAATACCTTTCTACAGTTTACACATTGTAATATCTATGGAGGAATTACTAAATTGCCGTTCAGAAGAGACCTTTTGAAGTCTCAATGTTCAAAATAAAAGTTGTCTGCCACAGGGCGTGATCTCTCGCGACACTGTATACGTTTTAGGGAGGGGATGCTATTCCAAATAGCAAATATTAATTTGGCCTTCAGGCATTTTTGTTTCACATCTGCCTAAAACCTTTGCACATTACTGTATATAATACCAATATCTTTCCAAACTATCCGGTTTCCTTAAAGTAGTCATAAACATAGCATTGCCTGTTGATCTGAAGATGAAAGGGACGGTCCTCAGTTAAAACGAAAGTGAAACAAAGATACCTGTTCAAATTTTGGTGGGTTTACAAAAACTTGCCGCTGTAAAGACTGAAGGACGGATTTTGAATAAGAAGGTAAACTACTCATATTTACTATAAAAACACACGTTTGGTAAGTTGTAACCTTGGTTTCTTCGATTAACTATAACAAAACAATGTTTACATGTTTTACCTGTAAAACATGTAAACATGCAAACATTAATGGGTAACACTTCATACTAACTTGCAGTAATAAGCAGTTTTGAGACCATCAATAAACTATTATCTCATTATTAGTACATGTGTGATGATGATTTCTAAATTATTTCTAAAAGATTAGTTACTGTATGTAGACATTAGTCAATTATAAATTGGAAGCTGATCATTATCATCTGATTAGACACATATTCAATGCAGAGAAACAGGAAAAAACCTGCAGAAAGCAGACTGAACCAAACAAGAATGTGCACTTCATGTCAATGCAAAGTTCTCAATCCAAAAAACTAAACAAAATAACAGTTATTAATCTTTCACAAATGATTTATCGATAAGTATCACACATTTACTAAACTTCTAGTTTATTGATGAAGTAATAACAACTGCTTATTAATGAAAGTTATCATAAAGTGTTACCCATTAATGAGTACACCTTTAGGAGGATTATAAGAATAAGAAATGCTTTAATAGGAAATATTACACTAGGCTTACTGGTGAAATAACGAAACCTATCCAGTTGGCTTAGTCATTCAACCTAGCCACAATACATATTGATGAGACCTGGTGATGAGACATATCACTTGGCATTCAGTTTTAGACCTATCCCTATTGCTTCGACATATCCCCTCGTTGTAGGCTAATCACTGCAACATTATCTTCTAGAAGCCTAGATCTAGACATCTCCCCAGTGTTTGCTTTTATTGTCCACCCTTCATACTAATAAGGAAAACAAGAGAAAGAGAAAGACAATACTGAATTAGTGTACAGGTTACTTGACATTGTTATTTTCACCATGTAGACGTTGTTTCACAAGTGTCGTTCAGTTTGACTAAATGGAGCATCAATGCCATTACACATTTCAAATGATTGTCCACCCCTGAAATCTACTAATTGATTGGAAACAAAAGTGATACACAGTAAGCAAGATTAACTTGGCCTTGGGGAAAACACTTGTCCACAGTACTGTATTAAAGAGGTTAACGCTTACTATTTATTTTCTAGAATGTCACTCTTGCTCCATGGAATTCTGCGTTTTATGGATGAGGAGGAGCTCGAAGAATTTAGATTTCATTTGCAAAACTTCAAGTTGAAAGATTACAAGCCCATACCCAAAGGTGCTCTGTCAAAATGCACTGCACGCAACTTTGTGAGCAAGATGACAGAAGCCTATCTGGAAAGCGGAGCACTAGAGGTGGCAAAGCACATCTTGAGGATAATGAATCGAAATGATCTTGTACAGAAACTGGAAGAGGAGATCAAAAAGTGGTAGGTGTACATTACAGGTAGGCTGACAGACTTTTATAATCCACTGGAGTACACAATGGGCAAACATAGTCAAATCAAATCAGATTGATTTTCATGGCACATTTCGTACATAAAGGAAATGCAATGTGCTTTAAATAAAGCATGCAGACACATACAAATAAGAAATGAAAGACAAATGAATAAATAAAAACATATTGTGATGAGAGAAATACAATTGCTAAGAAGGAAAACTTCAGCAAAAAACGAGCAAAAATGTTTTTAATCCGGATTTAAAAGTAGTCAGTCTTGGAGCAAGTCTCAGATCTTCTTGATGTTAGTAGCTAAATGCTGCTTCACCTTTTTCAGTAATAACTCTGGTAACGCTGAAGATGCCTGTTCCAAATGACCTGAGCGGTCTAAGGTACATATGGAAATAGCATGTAATGTAATTTGGCCCCAAATTATTTAATGACTTGGAAGCAAGCAACTCTTTTTTTAAAATAAATGATCTAACACACAAGGGAGCCAGTCTAGTGATCTGAGAATTGGTGATTTGATTGATTTATATTTTTGAGTCTTTTTCATAAAGCAGCAGCATTCTGAACAAGCTGCAGTTGTCTTGGCCCTTTTTGAAGGAGACCTGAGACAAGACCATTGCAGTGAGCTAGCCTACTGGCTAATGGTAATAAATGCATGCATTGTTGCTGCGTGACAATACTCATACTGCCATACTATATAGCATGCCAAATAAATATGTAGTATGTCCCATTACATATTATGTCAAATACAGTATGCCAACAATGCATGCAACAGTACATACTTTGCAAGTGCAGCTAAAGTACCTACTAAAAGAAAAAAGCAGTAAAATGTGATTTGAGACGCTGTAACAGTCTTGTTGGCGTATTACTCTTTTGAGTCTTGTTGTGTTTTGAGATGGTATTCTGATTTCCTTACCATGTTGATGTCGCTGATGAAACTTAGGTCTGAGTTGGTGATGACACGAAGATTTCAAAGTTTGTCCCTCAGTGACGTGGACTCAAGGTGTGTGCTAACTTTTAGCTCAGTTGTTTCATTATTTAGCTGACTTTAGTAAACCAAATCTGCCTTTGAATTTGAGCTGCCTGTCACAGTGGACATAATTAATTTTTCCTGGATATTTATTTGTGCAGTTACTGTTTCATCCCATATTCAATGTGATAGGAAAAAATTGCAATGTTACAGTATGTTGCTATCAAAATACATGGTGACTGTACTGGATGTTTTCATTCTACATAGATCCAGACAGGTCCATAAAAACTTTAAGTAACAACAATATATTTATTCTTTCTCTGTTCAGTCAGGAAGATCAGGAGTGTGAGGCTGTCTCAAACGACAAACCAGAAACTTCTACCAGAAAGAAAACTGTGCAAAAGAAGACTGTGAAAAAGGCTACAATAGAGCAAGCATTTAAAGGCTCCCTAACTAACGTATCAAACTTGAAAGATGGAATCACAGGACAATATTTTACGGCAAATTTAAATGACATGATGGATTGCCTGTTAGTTCTCGTCCTGGATGTGGATCAGCACAAACGCTTTAAAGGAGCTGAAAAGAGAAAGTAAATTACATGATTGTAGACCTATGTTTATATTTAAGTTTAATGGATCATACAAATACCTTTTTTTTTGTTCACAGGTCGGGAGTAAAACTAACTGGAGTCTCCTTGGAGCCACTTGGAATTAACAATCAGAAGCCTGGTCTCAAATTTACACAGACGTCCAAATTGTCTTTCACAAGAAAACGAGTCACAAAAGTAGATGCTAACAAATTAGACAAATGACATCATAAACAAATCTACAGCAGGGAAGCAATCAGAGCAGCACGGGGTTTGAGTTCTAATCTGAGCTTTGTGGGGGTCTCTAACGTTAGTGGCGGAGAGAAATAAATAATAACTTAACCGGTGCACTGTGTGTGTGTGTGTGTGTGTGTGTGTGTGTGTGTGTGTGTGTGTGTGTGTGTGTGTGTGTGTGTGTGTGTGTGTGTGTGTGTGTGTGTGTGTGTGTGTGTGTGTGAGAGAGAGAGAGAGAGAGAGAGAGAGAGAGATAAAGAGTTGCAATACCCATACTACTACGTGGTCAAACATTTTCCCACACAAGGCAGCTCACTTTTTCGATTATGTTGCATGCACCACACAACAACAGCGCTGCCCATTGTTCTAAAAACAACAGTTAAGCTGTATCTCATGTCTTGGCCAACAATTGTCTTTGCAATTTTTCTATAGATGAAAAATGCTCAAACAGAGGGGACAAAAAATACACGCATACAAAGGCCTAGTAAACCCATCCTCTTAATGTGGTCAGACAGAACACTAAACTCTTTTGTACTGTATTTTCAATATTTATTAAGATGTCAGTGGCTTCAGTTTATCGCACAAATTGCACGTTTGTGTGCTCTCAACACAGACATAGATTGCTCACTACAACTGCCCACCATGGTGCCTTGGTGGTGAAGTGCTGCCATATTATGATTCACGAGAGAATATATTGCCTCGTTCTTCTGGAAAATGTTACCTTTAGTGTATTTATCTCGTTAATGTAAATAATACTTAATACATAATTGAAAAATGCATTGTATGTGATAAAAAAAAAGGTTGTGGGTAATGTATTGGCGACCCCCACAAATGTATGATTTGACTGCTTTCATGGGAGCTCAGAAACCTCCTTATAGGAGCTCAACTCCCATTGCCTCCCACATAACTCGAACCCTGGAGCAGCAGACCCTTAACACCACACTTCAATGTATTACTATGTACTGCAATACATTGTTAAACATATTGTAAGTTATCTTGCTTTAAATTAATTTTTGGGTATTTTCATAGCACTTTTGTCTATGTTTAACTACATTGAGTTGTTATGGATTTGTTAAAGTTTTCGGAATGTTTGTTAACCCCTGTTGTTGATGGACATTGCCCATCATAGAGCTTGTTAGCCTATTGGTGTTTAACCTTATGCAATGAAATTTTTTTTTTATATGTCCAGATATTGATTTTGATTTGCAGGACAAACCTGTAATGTATTACTTGCAAAAACAATAAAAAATAAAAATGAAAGGGCCTGTTTGAAAAACATGGGCCTACTACATAGAACTTTGAACACACAATAAAAAAAAACGTATGTAGCACATCAAATACATCCATCCATCCATTAACTTTTACCGCTTATCCTGTACAGGGTCACTGGAGCCTATCCCAGCGGACACAGGGCGAGAGGCGGGGTACACCCTGGACAGGTCGCCAGTCTATCACAGGGCCGACATATAGGGACAGACAACAACTCACACTCACATTCACACCTACGGGCAATTTAGAGTCACCAATTAACCTGCATGTTTTTGGACTGTGGGAGGAAACCGGAGTACCCGGAGGAAACCCACGCGAACACGGGGAGAACATGCAAACTCCACACAGAAACGCCCTTGGGTCAGGTGGGGATTGAACCCAGGACCTTCTCGCTGTGAGGCAACAGTGCTAACCACCGAGCCACCGTGCCGCCCCATCAAATACATATGGTAGATATTATTTCTGTTATGTTCTGAATTGTATAGGCCTCTGCCGTTAACATCAATTATATATAAGGTAATAGACTTTCTAAAATCTTTTGGCAGATTTTGTCCCCTCCAATGTAGACTTCATGGCTACGGCCTTGGGCCTATGTTTTACAATTCATCATGTTTTGTCTCCCTGTAGGCTAATGCATTTCTGTAATGTAGAACAGGGCAGAGGGGATTATTATCTTTCTAATTCCCTAGAATTACTTAGCCTTCAGTCTTTATCATTATGGAGGTATAAGTAGCCACTGTAGGCAACTTCTTTGTATTAACGTATTATCAATACCTTTCTACAGTTTACACATTGTAATATCTATGGAGGAATTACTAAATTGCCGTTCAGATGAGACCTTTTGAAGTCTCAATGTTCAAAATAAAAGTCGTCTGCCGCAGGGCGTGATCTCCCGTGACACTGTAAAGCAAAGCTGGACAAAAATGCTGGTTCAGCGTGGGCTACTGTTTCTTTAAGCCTACAGACCATTATTTGAAGAGGAAGATAGACAACGTCATCCACAAAAATGTTAAATGCAAAATTGTCCCCATTATGCATAAAGCAATTATATATAATGAATTGTACAAATTGTAATTTGCATTCGTAAAAACATATTAGTTACTTCCGGAGCAACGTTTGCAGACAAGCTGTGACCCCAGCGACCTTTGTGACAGGGTATTGATAAGAGTGGCACTTCAAACATCCATAGAGGTTTGCCACTCAAACAATTCACAGCTAACGGTCATTAAAGTACTCATATACTGTACTCTGAGGTCAACGGCCTGCAATACTGTTAGTGCATTGACTGGATTTCTAGTAAATGTAAAAGGATTTTGTGTTGGGATTTTCCTTAGCTACTAATAATATAAGGTCATACAGTGGGAGTATGGAATAGGAAGGGAAGGCATAAGAAAAGAAAACATTAAAATCACGGCAATTATCATTCCCGTCCCCTCACTAAATCAAGGTGGAACATGGGCATCTGCTTCTGCTGATGGAGAAACATTCAGCTGAACTGTGAAAATGGCAAGCTGTAGAAAGTGGGACTGTACTGCTTTCTTGTGGTGAATCCATTTCACTGGACAGAAATGCAAATGACCGTACTGGGTACTGTACTGATTAAGAGCAGCGGCTTAAACCACACAAGGTGAGTAGCAGAATAACACACCCATTAGAAATAATGATGCATTTTGATTACTGTACAGTACTGTGCATACGTTTTAGGGAGGGGATTCTATTCCAAATACCAAATTTAAATTTGGCCTTTAGGCATTTTTGTTTCACATCTGCCTTAAACCTTTGCACATTACTGTATATAATACCAGTATCTTTCCAAACTATCCAGTTTCCTTAAAGTAGTCATAAACATAGAATTGCCTGTTGATCTGAAGACGAAAGGGACGGTCCTCAGTTAAAACGAAAGTGAAACAAAGATACCTGTTAAAATTTTGGGGGGTTACAAAAACTTGCCGCTGGACAGACTAAAGGAAGGATTTTGAATAAGAAGGTAAACTACTCATATTTACTATAAAAACACACGTTTGGTAAGTTGTAACCTTGGTTTCTTTGATTAACTATAACAAAAACAATGTTTACACGTTTTACCTGGACACGTTACTTCCTTTACCTTCTATTTGTGTCGAGGAGAATAAATATGTAAATAGTGTTATTTTTGAAGTGATGAACACTTGACCGGGGTTTAGTTTGGTTTCAATGGTGCTTACAGAAAATGTATGGTAATAAGCAAGCCTAGGGAAAAAGTAAGAAAATTATAAACATATTATCAGTTCAAAATCGGCATTAGCATTGTTAGCTAAAAACTTAAACAAATGATGCAATCATTAATGGGTAACACTTCATACTAACTTGCAGTAATAAGCAGTTATGAGACCATCAATAAACTATTATCTCATTATTAGTAAATGTGTGATGATGATTTCAAAATTATTTCTAAAAGATGAGTTACTGTATGTAGACATTAGTCAATTATAAATTGGAAGCTGATCATTATCATCTGATTAGACACATAAGTATCACACATTTACTAAACTTCTAGTATATTGATGATGTAATAACAACTGCTTATTAATGAAAGTTATTATAAAGTGTTACCCATTAATGAGTACACCTTTAGGAGGATTATAAGAACAGAAATGCTTTAATAGGAAATATTACACTAGGCTTACTGGTGAAATAACGACACCTATCCAGTTGGCTTAGTCATTCAACCTAGCCACAATACATATTGATGAGACCTGGTGATGAGACATATCACTTGGCATTCAGTCTTAGACCTATCCCTATAACTTTGACAAATCCCCTCGCCTTAGGCAAATCACTGCAGCATTATCTTCTAGAGGCCTAGATCTAGACATCTCCCCAGTATTTGCTTTTATTGTCCACCCTCCATACTAATAAGGAAAACAAGAGAAAGAGAAAGACAATACTGAATCAGTGTACAGGTTATTTGACATTGTTATTTTCACCATGTAGACGTTGTTTCACAAGTGTCGTTCAGTTTGACTGAATGGAGCATCAATGCCATTACACATTTCAAATGATTGTAAAAGTGATACAACGGGTAAACAAGATTAACTCTGCCTTGGGGAAAACACTAGTCCTCAGTACTGTATTAAAGAGGTTAACGCTTACTGTTTATTTTCTAGAATGTCACAATTGCTCCGTGGAATTCTGCGTTTTGTGGATGAGGAGGAGCTCCAAGAATTTGGATTTCATTTGCAAAACTTCAAGTTGAAAGATTACAAGCCCATACCCAAAGGTGCTCTGTCAAAATGCACTGCACGCAACTTTGTGAGCAGGATGACAGAAGCCTATCTAGAAAGCGGAGCACTAGAGGTGGCAAAGCACATCTTGAGGATAATGAATCGAAATGATCTTGTACAGAAACTGGAAGAGGAGATCAAAAAGAGGTAGGTGTACATTACAGGTAGGCTGACAGACTTTTAGAATCCACTGAAGTACACTATGGGCTAACATAATCATATCAAATGTGTTTGATTAGCACATTTCAAATCAATTCAATGTGCTTTAAATAAAGCAAACTGAAATTTACAAGGAATGAATTAAAGTCAATTACATAAATAAAAAAGAGTGTGAAAAGATGAAATGAAAATGAAATTGCTCAAAAGGAACACATCAGCATGCATTTTTAATCTGGATTTAAAAGTAGGCAGGGTTGGAGCGAGTCTCAGGTCTTCTGGAAGTTGGTACTGTACACTGGGACACTGTAGTGATCTGAGAATTGGTGTAAAATGTTCATTATTTTTGGTCTTTGGTTAAAGTCTAGCAGCAGCATTCTGAACATGCTGCCGTTGTCCAAGCCCTTTATAAAGGAGAGCTGAGACCAACCCAAACTAAGTCTGCATTGGAATTTGAGCTCTGTCTGCTGTCTGCGCTATATTTTTGTAGTCATTGTTTCATCTCACATTGACTGTGCTAGGAAAAAAATTGCAATTAATATGTGTTACTATCCAATAACGTTGTGACTGTACTGGATGTTTTCATTCTACATAGATCTAGACATGCCCATGAAAACAGACATAGTTTAATTTTAGTAACAACAATATATTTATTCTTTCTCTGTTTAGTCAGGAAGATCAAGAGTGTGAGGTTGTCTCAAACAACAAACCAGAAACGTCTACCAGAAAGAAAACTGTGCAAAAGAAGCTTCCTGTGAAAGAGGCCCCAATAGAGCAAGCATTTCAAGACTCCATATCTGAAGATTCAAACTCGAAAGATGGAAAGAAAATGCATCAAAATGATCTTGTACAAAAACTCGTAGAGGAGAACGAAAAGGGGTAGGTGTATGTTACAGGTAGGCTAACTAATTTTTATAATCCACCGAAGTACACAATGGGCTAACAAAGGTCAAATCAAATCAGATGTACAGTATTTGTATGACACATTTCATTCATAAAGGATATTCAATGTGCTTTAAATAAAGCAACCAGAACCATACAAATAAGAAATAAAAAACAAATAAATACAAATAAATGTATTAAGAAAAATACAATTGCTAAAAAAGGAACAATTTAGCAAAAAGCCATCGAGAACATACATTTTTTTTTAACTGTATTTAAAAGTGGTCAGGCTTTGAGCGTGTGTCCGTTCTTCGGGAAGTTGGATTCAGCAATTTGTCGCATAGTATAGCTAAACACTGCTTGACCTTTTTAGTTTTAACTCTGGGAGCGGTTATGACACCAGTCCCAAATGACCTGAGGGGTCTAGAAGGTTCATATTGAAATAGTATGTCAGTCATGTAATTTGGACCCGAATTATTTAATGACTTGGAGGCAAGCAAAAGTATTTTAAAATAAATGATCTGACACACAGGCTGCCAGTGTAGTTATCTGAATTGGTGTAATTTGTTCATATTTTGTTGTCTCTGGTAAAAGTCTAGCAGCAGCATTCTAAACATGCTGACGTTGTTCAAGCCCGGAAGACCTGAGAGAAGACCATTGCAGTAGTATAGCCTACTGGCTACTTGTAATAAATGCATGCATTGTTGCTGTGTCACAATACCCATACTACCATACTATATAGTAAGACAGAAAAATATTTAGTATGTCCCATTACATACTATGTCAAATACAGTATGCCAACAATGCATGCAACAGTATATACTTTGCAAGTGCAGCTGAAGTACCTACTAAAAGAAAATAGTAGTAATATGCAATTTGATTGAAATGTAGGTCTGAGTCAATGATGACACCAATATTTCTAAGTTGGTCCTTAGTTTTCAGAGACATGGACTCAAGGTGTGTGCTAACTTTTAACCCGACAGTTTTTTAATTATTTAGATGAAGGTAAACCAAACTAAGTCTACCTTCGAATTTGAGCTCTGTCTGCAGTCTGCACTATATTTTTGTAGTCATTGTTTCATCTCATATTCAGTGTGCTAGGAAAACAATGCACGGATACGTGTTCTTATCCAATAACTAAGTGACTGTACTGGATGTTTTCACTCTACACAGATCTAGAGATGCCCATGAAAACAATAATACTTTAAATAACAACAATCTATTTTTTCTTTCTCTGTTTAGTCAGGAAGATCAAGAGTGTGAGGCTGTCTCAAACGACAAACCAGAAACTTCTACCAGAAAGAAAACTGTCCAAAAGAAGCCAGCATTTGAAGGCTCCATATCAAACGTATCAAAGTTTATAGATGGAAACAAAGGAAAATATTTTACCGCAAATTTAAATACAACGAAGCGTTGCCTGTTAGTTCTCATCCTGGATCTGAATCAGCACAAATGCTTTAAAGGAGCTGAAAAGAGAAAGTAAATAACCTGACATGGAAGTATACCTATGTTCACCTGTGTTAATGTTTAATGGATAATATAAATAACTTTTTTTTCTTCACAGGTCGGGGGTAAAACTAACTGGAGTCTCCTTGGAGCCACTTGGAATTAACAAACAAAAGCCTGGTCTCAAGTTTACACAGAAGTCCAAATTGTCTTTTACAAGAAAACGAGCCACAGAAGTAGATGCTAACACACAAGACAAATGACAGCATAAAAAACTAAAGTGGACTGGAAGGTGGAGGGTTAAGATTTTTAAAAATATGTATTTTTTGGTATTTTCAAAGTACTATACTTTGTCTATGCTTTACTATATTGCCCATCATAGAGCTTGTTACTTGTTAGCCTTTTGGTGTGTAACATCATGCATTAAATAAAAACAGTTTTACTTTGCTGTCTGGATGAAGATCCAAGTGGGATCAAAACGATGTCATTACAATTATGTGCCTTTAAATCAGTGTGTGTCAGACGTTTTTTTTCTTCATTGATGTCTATCTTCTGAGACACTTGATGTGCCTATAACCACACTCTTTCTAATGTTTTAATAAAGCCTCATAAGCCCAATAATTTCAATATTGAATTGTTTCCATTCCGGAAAACTCCAGATATTGATTTTGATTTGCAGGACAAACCTGTAATGTATTATTTGCCAAAAAGTAAAAAATAAAAATTAAAGGGCCTGTTTGATAAACATAGGCCTACTACATAGAACCTTCAACACACAATAAAAAAAAACGTATGTTGCACATCAAACACATATGGTAAATATTAATTCTGTTATGTTCTGAATTGTATAGGCCTCTGCTGTAAACATCAATTATATAATGACAGGTAATAGACTTTCTAAAATCTTTCGGCAGATTTTGTCCCCTCCAATGTAGACTTCATGGCTACGGCCTTGGGCCTATGTTTTACAATACATCATGTTTTTTCTCCCTGTAGGCTAATGCATTTCTGTAATGTAGAACAGGGCACAGGGGATTATAATCTTTGTAATTCCCTAGAATTTTTTTGCCTGCTGTCTTCATCTTTATGGAGGTATAAGTAGCCACTGTAGGCAACTTCTTTGTATTAACGTATTATCAATACCTTTCTACAGTTCACACATTGTAATATCTATGGAGGAATTACTAAATTGCCGTTCAGATGAGACCTATTGAAGTCTCAATGTTCGAAATAAAAGTTGTCTGCCGCAGGGCGTGATCTCCCGCGAGACTGTAAAGCAAAGCTGGACAAAAATGCTGGTTCAGCGTGGGCTACTGTTTCTTTAGCCTACAGACCATTATTTGAAGAGGAAGATAGACAACGTCATCCACAAAAATGTTAAATGCAAAATTGTCCCCATTATGCATAAAGCAATTATATATAATGAATTGTACAAATTGTAATTTGCATTCGTAAAAACATATTAGTTACTTCCGGAGCAACTTTTGCAGACAAGCTGTGACCCCAGCAACCTTTGTGACAGGGTATTGATAAGAGTGGCACTTCAAACATCCATAGAGGTTTGCCACTCAAACAATTCACAGCTAACGGTCATTAAAGTACTCATATACTGTACTCTGAGGTCAACGGCCTGCAATACTGTTAGTGCATTGATTGGATTTCTAGTAAATGTAAAAGGATTTTGTGTTGGGATTTTCCTTAGCTACTAATAATATAAGGTCATACAGTGGGAGTATGGAATAGGAAGGAAAGGCATAAGAAAAGAAAACATTAAAATCACGGCAATTATCATTCCCGTCCCCTCACTAAATCAAGGTGGAACATGGGCATCTGCTTCTGCTGATGGAGAAACATTCAGCTGAACTGTGAAAATGGCAAGCTGTAGAAAGTGGGACTGTACTGCTTTCTTGTGGTGAATCCATTTCACTGGACAGAAATGCAAATGACTGTACTGGGTACTGTACTAGTTAAGAGCAGCGGCTTAAACCACACAAGGTGAGTAGCAGAATAACACACCCATTAGAAATAATGATGAATTATGAATACAGTACAGTACTGTGCATACGTTTTAGGGAGGGGATTCTATTCCAAATACCAAATATAAATTTGGCCTTCAGGCATTTTTGTTTCACATCTGCCTAAAACCTTTGCACATTACTGTATATAATATCAATATCTTTCCAAACTATTCAGTTTCCTTATAGTAGTCATAAACATAGCATTGCCTGTTGATCTGAAGAGGAAAGGGACGGTCCTCAGTTAAAACGAAAGTGAAACAAAGATACCTGTTCAAATTTTGGCGGGTTTACAAAAACTTGCCGCTGTACAGACTAAAGGAAGGATTTTGAATAAGAAGGTAAACTACTCGTATTTACTATAAAAACACACGTTTGGTAAGTTGCAACCTTGGTTTCTTTGATTAACTATAACTAAACAATGTTTACATGTTTTACCTGGCCACATCACTTTCCTTTACCTTCTATTTGTGTCGAGGAAAATAAATATGTAAATAGTGTTATTTTTGAAGTGATTAACACTTTACCGGGGTTTAGTTTGGTATCACACATTTACTAAACTTCTAGTTTATTGATGATGTAATAACAACTGCTTATTAATGAAAGTTGTTATAAAGTGTTACCCATTAATGAGTACACCTTTAGGAGGATTATAATAATAAGAAATGCTTTAATAGGAAATATTAC
Source organism: Galaxias olidus (assembly GCA_026901105.3). NCBI lineage: Eukaryota > Metazoa > Chordata > Actinopteri > Galaxiiformes > Galaxiidae > Galaxias > Galaxias olidus. The sequence continues at coordinate 57,862 of JAPMUY010002988.1, read as the reverse complement.
ACTAGGCTTACTAGTAAAATAACGATACCTATCCAGTTGGCTTAGTCATTCAACCTAGCCACAATACATATTGATGAGACCTGGTGAGGAGACAAATCACTTGGCATTCAGTCTTAGACCTATCCCTATTGCTTCGACATATCCCCTCGTCTTAGGCTAATCACTGCAACATTATCTTCTAGAAGCCTAGATCTAGACATCTCCCCAGTATTTGCTTTTATTGTCCACCCTCCATACTAATAAGGAAAACAAGAGAAAGAGAAAGACAATACTGAATCAGTGTACAGGTTACTTGACATTGTTATTTTCACCATGTAGACGTTGTTTCACAAGTGTCGTTCAGTTTGACTGAATGGAGCATCAATGCCATTACACATTTCAAATGATTGTAGAAGTGATACAACAGTAAACAAGATTAACTCTGCCTTGGGGAAAACACTAGTCCTCAGTACTGTATTAAAGAGGTTAACGCTTACTGTTTATTTTCTAGAATGTCACTCTTGCTCCATGAAATCCTGCAATTTATGGATGACAAAGAGCGCAAAGAAATTCAATTTCATTTGCAAAATGTCGACTTGAAAGATTACAAGCCCATACCCAAAAGTGCTCTGTCAGACTACACTGCACCCAACTTAGTGAGCAAGATGACAGAAGCCTACCTGGAAAGCGGAGCACTAGAAGTGGCAAAGCAGATTTTGCAGAGAATGCGTCGGAAAGATCTTGTACAGAAACTGGAAGAGGAGATCAAAAAGGGGTAGGTGTACATTACAGGTAGGCTGACAGACTTTTATAATCCACAATCCATAGTACACAATGGTCTAAAAATTGTCAAATCAAATGTATTTCTAAAGCACATTTCATACACAAAGGCAATTCAATGTGCTTTAAACAAACCAAGCTGAAACATACAAGACATAAATTAAAGACAAATAAATATATAAAAACAATTGGAATAAGAGTAATAATATAGCTAAAAAGGAACATATCAGTATAATTTTTTTTTATCTGGATTTAAAATTAGTCAGGGTTGGAGCTAGTCTCAGCTCTTTTGAAAGTTGGATCCAGTAATTTGTTGCATAACAACAATCTGTTTATTCTTTCTCTGTTCAGTCAGGAAGCTCGAGAGGCTGAGGCTGTCTCAAACGACAAACCAAAAACTTCTACCAGAAAGAAAACTGCTCAAAAGAAGCCTCCTTTGAAAAAGACCCCACTACAGAAAACATTTGCCTCAAAGAAAAAAACTAAAACTTCCACCAAAAAGAAAACGGAGCAAAGGAAGCCTCCTGTGAAAAAGGCCCCAATACGTCACACATTAGTTTCAAAGTGCAAAGCAAAAACATCTACCAAAAAGAGTATTGTGCAAAGGAAGCCTCCTGTGAAAAAGGCTTCAATACAGAAACCACATGAAGGCTCCATATTAAACGTATCAAAGTTGATAGATGGGCAAAAAGCAAAATATTTCACAGCAGATTTAAAAAAAAAGAGGGGTTTCCTGGTAGTACTCGTCCTGGATGTGGATCAGCACAAACGCTTTAAAGGAGCTGAAATGAGAAAGTAAATAACAAGACTGTGGACCTATGTTTATATTTAAGTTTAATGGATCATACAAATACCTTTTTTTTGTTCACAGGTCGGAAGTAAAACTAACTGGAGTCGCCTTGGAGCCACTTGGAATTAACAATCAAAAGCCGGGTCTCAAGTTTACACAGAGGTCCACATTGTCTTTTACAAGAAAACGAGCCACAAAAGTAGATGCTGACTAATAAGACAAATGACAACATAAAACTAAAGTGGACTGGAAGGTGGAGGGTTAAAATGTGGTAGATATTATTTGGTAGATATTATTTCTGTTATGCTATGAATTGTATGGGCATAGTCTTTGCAGTAAACATACAGTACATTTTATAATGGCAGGTAATTACCTTTCTAAAATAAAATAAAAATTGGCAGATTTTGTCCCCTCCAATGTTGACTTCATGGCTAAGCCTTGGGCCTACATATTAAATGTTTCGCAAATTAATTTTTTTCATTTCATTTCATGCATTTCTGTAATGTAGAACAAATCGAGGGGGGATTATTATCTTTAATTTCCTAGAATTATTTAGTCTGCAGCCCTTAACTTTATGGAGGTATAAGTAGCCACTATTATAGGCAACCTTTTTCTATTCATTAATTATGAATACCTTTCTACAGTTTGTGCATTGTAATATCTATGGGAGAATGAAAAAAATGCGGTTCATATGAGTCCTCTTGAAGTCTCAATATTCAATATAAAAGTGATGTAATATTCAATATAAAAGTGACTGTTGTAGGACGTGATCTCCCGTGAAACTATAACGATTTGCTTTACGGGCAAAAACAAGTGCGTCACTAAATCAGAAAGCATGCCCATACTTGGAGGATAGACGTTGATAATGAGCACATGCAATATGTAGTGACCAGGAGCCTTCTGCATGTCTTCTTTGCTAAGGTTAGGGAAAATAATTACAGCAAGCAAACTGTAGAGGCAGCCAAAACCACGATAAGAAACTTCCTACATCTGCTTTAAATTCACGTATCAATGATTTTCTAGCAATAGACGTAAAGTTAGACAAAATGCTGGTTTAGCAAGATCTAGCCTACTGTTTCTTTAAGCCGTCCATACCATTATTTTCAAAATGAAAATATACAAGGTCATGCACAAATACGTTAAATGCAATATTGTGGCTATTATACATTAAGCAGAAATATATAATGAATAGTACAAAGTGTAATTTGCATTTGTAAAAATATATTAGAGTTAGGCTATTCAAAACATTCTATAGATCTGAACTGGTTCCGGTTAGACCACCCCTGTTTTGAAAGCTTACTTAGTACTTCCTGGTTAGCGTACACGATCAGGTAAGGGGATTATTGTCAGATGGAGAAAATACGTTTTAAATGAGTTGTCTTGCTGCTTAAGTGATACTGATAAGTGAGTCAGACATGGCTTCGTCTTCTACAGTTGATAGTCGTCAGCATTCTACAGATTACGGAGAAATACAGCCAAAACCCAAAGCTACTAACGTTACCACAGAATACTGCGCAAAGTTGCAGCAATGGATGTGGCAGTGCTACTGGGGACATACCAACTGGCAAAACTGGATGGCTCTATCTACGTTTCTCATCACACCCCCGTGTCATCTTCCGCGACCAGGTGTTCAAGGACCGGGTGCAACTGCTACAAACCCTGGGTTTGGGCAACCGATTTTTGATGCCCGCAACTGGTATCACAACTATCCCTATCCCTTTAGTTTCCCCGCACCACCTTTTACGGGCCCTCCGACGGGAACAACTGGGACTCCGACCCCACCTAATGATGCAAGGCCAGTGCAACAGCAGAATGGGAACGCACCTCAAGCAGGTAGACTATAGTTGTCATACTGTAATGTTTTAAGAAGTAGGCAATGTCAGTGAGGCCTGTTTGATCAAATAGCCTTTAAGGCATTCATTTGTTTCTAATCCAAACACGTAGGAAACACCCTGCTGCCTTAATTTTAATTTTTTTATTTTAAAGACATGTTTTTTAAAGTAAAAGAGCTAGCTCCAAGGCTCTTTTTACACCACACAGAATCAGGGATGATGTCTATGGCTGTAGCTTGACTTGGACGTCCGCACTGCCTCTAAATACTTTGCCAGGCTAATAAGTTAATCACTTTGAACACTGGTGCTGGAGCTCAAAGTATCAGCTTAGTCTGCATAATGATCTTATTTTGTCTCAACTTCAGGTCGGGAGTACACTATCCCCTCTCCTCTCCACAGATTCTTAGCCGAGACGGTGGATTTCTTCATTCTGTTCTGCGTGAAAGCCACCATTGTCCTCTGGGTCATCCATCTGAGTGGAATGAAGTACGTATAAAAAAAAAAAGTTCTTGGCCTCTACAGACAATACAAAGAATGTGATATACATTGTAGAGTTGGACAAACCAGGCAAATTATTATTATTATTGTTATTGTTAATATTAATTTTTGTTATCTTTGACTTCAGGCTGAACTGACTTCTTTTTCTGTCCATTGTAAAGGGACATTACAAAGTTCATCACCCACTTCATAGTAGAGGAGATTGATGAGAACACGTCCCTGGAGGACTTGCAGAAGATGATGGCCGTCGCGCTGGTCTACAGAGTCCTCGTCTGCTTCTACGAGGTGGGTGGTGCACTTCAGCTAGGGGTGGGCAATGTATCGAATATACTCGATGTAGTAAATTACTATATCGCAAACATTCGAGTATGAATTTGTCACTTAATTTTTTAAGCCGCCAGCTCACAGACACATAAAGAACACTTTTGTTAAATTTAACTTGGTTGTGATTGTCCCCTTTTTGCATGCAAGTTTAAAATTGTTCCAAATAAAAACCACTAATGAATATGAAAAATAATGTTTTTTAATACAGACATATTGCAGGGACGAATAGAATCATCATACTGGTGTGATTGTATGCATCAAAGGGTTAAATCGAGCATTTGGTATGCGCTTTAGCAGGATATTTCAAAATATCGAGATATATATCATGTATCGCGATATAGCCCAAAAAAAAATATCGCAATATTATTCAAAGGCCATATTGCCCAGCCCTAACTTCAGCGCTCAAAGCCATTCAAGTACACAGTTCAGTGGAAGATAGTAGATGCAAGATACAGGTTCATGGACCCAGTAATACTTTGAGAAACAGAAAATGGACCCTATAAATCCCTATGGGATCATTATGGGACATTGTGGAACTGTAATGTGTTGGTTTGGTGCTAGCGAAGGCCCATGCTCGAAACGTCCAGAATAGGGACACAAGTGTAAACATGTGGGCTGGTGAATACTAGAGAGCAGCAGTATACGAGCTTAGAACAGGCTGTTAGGATGTCCGTTGAGAACCATGATGCAACGTTGTCATCATAGTTGCCGCATGTTAAGTCAAGCATGAATACTCTCATCAGACACTCCTAACAGTCAGTTCTGTTTGAAATGTGTATCAGTCATATTCACAACAATCGTTTATTAAAACATGGCTCGCCTGTTGTTCATATGATTGGTAAATTATTTTCAATTTGATTTCCTTGTGGACTCTAATAATAAACCCGTAACGATACGTATATGAAACAAAACCAAATTAACTGGCCTTTGGCTCCCTCAGACATTGATTGGCTAACGATGGTTGTCGTTCCTCCTCGTCCTATCAGATCGTGTGTATATGGGGAGCAGGCGGAGCCACCCCGGGGAAGTTCTTGCTGGGGCTGCGAGTGGTCACGTGTGACACCTCCACCTTGGTCCGACCCAACAGAGTCCTGGTTGTCCCGGCGACCAACGTCAGCCTCTCGGCGTAAGTGAATGCGTTAAAACGTGTTCGGTACGCTAAGCCCAAAATGGCGGCCGATCCAATCGTCTAGAGGTACAGGAGACATGTTCTTTGTTTTGTCGCTAGCACGTTTTCTCGATCCCAGGGGCGCTTTGGGCTGGAGACTGTCTAGTCTAGGACCCTCCCCACTGTCTCTGCTTCAAATCACTGTAAAATGGACCACCAGTTCGTTAAGGTTTGGCAGAAAGCCGACATGTTTTATTTTCTCGCTCTCTCTCGCTCTCTCTCTCTCTCTCACTCTCTCTCTCTATCTCTCTCTCTCTCTCTATCTCTCTCTATCTCTCTCTCTCTCTCTCTCTCTCTATCTCTCTCTCTCTCACTCACTCTCTCTCTCTCTCTCTCTCTATCTCTCTATCTCTCTCTCTCACTCTCTCACTCACTCACTCACTCACTCACTCACTCTCGCTCTCTCTCTCTCTTTTTAGTTCCACGGTGCGGGCTTTGAACAAGAACTTCTCCATCGCCTTTCTCTTCCCTGTTTTCATCACCCTCCTCTTCTTCCAGCACAACAGGACGGTCTATGACATCGTGGCAGGAACCATTGTGGTTCAGCGCAGGGGTGCTAGATGACACCCCCCTTCACTGTAGCTCTTTCGCTGTTCCCTTTTTTTCTTCAAGCTACTTTTTTTTCTTCTTTTTTTTTCAAGCTATTAAATGCCTTGTGTGCACAGACTGAATGCAGAAGGTGTACATGGACTGAATCCCTGGGGAATGTCCAGGAAGCTCTCGGTAGGTGATTGGTGGAGGAATATAGAAAAACCAAATCTATATGCTTTTACTGAGAATCCCTTTTAAAGTATTGGATCTTTACAACAGTGTATTGTGTAATGTTGGTCTCATTGTATGGATAGGTCAGTAGGTTCATCCTCACGAAAGACATGCAGAGTGAGTCTTAAAGGTTATTTTAGTGAAAGAATAGTAAAATGATATTTACATTATTTAAATTTTTTTTTGTAACTTGTAAATCTATTAATATTACAAAGTCTTTTATTTCTAGTAAAAAAATACCACTGGAGGTTTGTTTGTGGTCTACATCACGATTAATATACGTACTCTGAATATTATACAGCTTGAGATCTTGCAAATGTTTTCAGCAGCAGTTTTGCGCATTACAAAAACATTGTACAGTGCTTAACGTAACATGTTTTTAATGAGGATTGAATCTGGACCTCTTTTGTTCAAGGGCCACACGATTAAGATGGTCCTAAATGTGTAGTGGGTAGGTATGGGTTTGAGTTCGCCCGTACTTATGCTTCCCACAGCTTGGCATCTTGCCACTCAGGGTAACCCACACATCCTTGCACAGTCAGCACTTATTGTATTGGCCTGGTGGCCAAGTGATTGACACTTCATAATGTAATGACAGTTGTGTGGCTGGATTTTATTGCATATTGGTTTTCTTCTTCTTTATACATTTTTTTTTTTTTTAGCTTGCATACTCTATAGAGTTAAGACATTTTCCTAAGATGAATCCTCACTTTTTGCAGTATTTTCTCTTGCGATGTGAAGATATTTCAAACTGGTTTGTTTGTCTTTCAAAACTTGAGTGTTAAAACATGTTGATTCATTTGTACATTAGATTATATTTATAGTCATAAAATTCACAGTGTGTCAGTTTAACAGTATTGAAAAGGACGGATTGTAGACCACATTTTTGATTATCATTGCTATTATTATTTTTACATCTGTAATTCGATTGTGGTCTCTGGAATTCATAATATTTTTGTATGATAAACACAGACTCTGCACATTTAATCAAAACTCAAAATAATGTAAGCTAATAAAGGCTTTTTTCCTTAACCAGTATGTATTTTTGTGCAATTTAGTATATGCTTGTAGTCAATTTAACAGGCAACATCAAGTGTTTAACAAATGTGAACTTACATTGCATATGAAATACTGTCAGTTACCTTATGTAACCACTAGGGGGCATAGATGTACATAGTACATAGATAACCATAGTAAAGAAACAAGTTTCTACAGCCTACAATTTAAATAAGTTTCAAAACAACTGACTGCACTGAGCCATGGGAACTAACAGAAGCAAACATTCTGGTGTGTGTTGGTGCGTAAAACTTTACATAGCTTTGCATGACAAAATGTTATTGAATCTGTAATGAAGTAACATCCTAGTAGCAGTGGAATTGTTGTAAAAAAGGTAGGTTTAAACATAGAAACAGGTTTGTCAGATTGTTATGTAATCGTTTAGTACCACAGTGTGCCATAATCCTATTTATTTTTATTTTATTTGACCTGTCAGCTTTTCTTTTGTGACAAGTCAGGTGGCCCTACTTTTTCCATGTAAATATTTTGGTCGTTGACTAAAGTACACCGGGTGCTCTTATTTAAGTCGGAGTGGGTCAAGGATACGAGACGAGGATGGGATGGCCTTGTGGAGTATTGAGACGCACCCCAGATCAGAACTTCTTCCAGGTTAGTAGTGTCTAACGCCAGGGAACCTGAGCTGTCAAGTCGGTGCATCATTCAAAACGGTTCTGCAATGTGACCTACTTAAGAGGTCGAAGGCAGGACTCTTCAGTGAGAGGTTTCAGTGAGACTCGCTGCATGTCACAAAATATCATCATAGAGACGGGAACCTGACGAAAAGGAAGACTTCTAAAATTATCTGAATGGGTTGGCAGATATTACATCACGATATAAACAGTAGAAGAGTAGTTCTCTCTCTCTCTGTCTATTGACATGCACTAGTTTGAATTCACCATATAAAAAAAAAAAGGATTAAGAGATTGCTGTAACCAGCCAATACGTTGTAATATATCATAACATGAATAATGCTGTATTCATATGTGCATATTTCTTGTCTCAATGACTCATTTAGAGCAGAGTCACTGTGCTCTGTCATTTCTTCTTCCTATAGCATGGCCCTAAATAGCATCCATTAATCCTTATGCATTAGTAATAATCGCCAGTCTCTGGCCATTTGTATCACTCCAGCATGCACACAAATGAAGCGCAGGGCACAAATCACTTTCAAAGGCTCTCTTGGTCTGGCCTTGAAGTTCTATGCCTCTTTCTCTCTCTCTTCTCTGTCTCTCTCTCTTTCTGTCTCTCTCTCTTTCTGTCTCGCTCTCTCTATATATATATATATCTCCGTCTCTCTCTCTCTGTCTTTTTCTGTCTCTCGTACTTGTTCCCAGTGTTCTCCTTCTTTTCGCCTCTCTCACTCCCCTGCTCTTCATCCTCTTACTCTGTCTTCATAATCTCTCTCTCTCTTTCTCTTTCTTGCTCTCTTACTACAGTGGCTCTCTTTCTTTTCGCCTCTCTCACTCCCCTGCTCTTCATCCTCTTACTCTGTCTTCATAATCTCTCTCTCTCTCTTTCTCGTTATTGCTCTCTTACTCCAGTGGCTCTCTTTCTTTTTAGTTTTGTGCCGGGCTAGACGCTGGCATTATGGAACAGACAATCTCTCCGCCCGTCTGTTCCCGGTCCTTCCGTTCGCTGCAGTGTCTACCTCTTTTTTCCCTCTTTCTTATAGGTCTGTTTCTGTATGTTATGTTTCTGCGACATCTGCAAGTCACCCCTTTTAAAATCCCTCCTCAAAGGAAGAACGCTTAAAGCTCCAAATGTTGACAATATCCCTCAGGCATTTTTTTTCAAGTGAGACTCCCTCCGTTGACTGTGTCAGCGGCGTTCGGAAGCGACCGGCGTTTCGTGGTTCTTTGTTGTGAAACATGACAGCCCGTCGCCGTGTTGTGTCCTTTCTGGACGGGTTCTATGCAAAAAGATGTTGTCCTTTTCATCAAGGAATTAGGAGACCCTTTGGCAATAAGTACCTCTCCAGTGGTACAGGCATCTGTTTGAGACTGAAAGAAAGTGTGTAAAAAGGATGGAGCTAGAGAGATGCAGCAAGAGAGAAAGAAAGAGAGGGAACTTTAGAGGACCAAAAGAGAAGTAAAAAACTGAGACGAGAGAGGAAGAGTGGACCAGAGACTGAGATAAAGAGAGAGACGGAGAGAGACACCCTGTTTGAATATTCTCTCTGATCTTGGAGCAGTGGAATCGGAGGCTACGAAACACCCTGCAGAACACTATTAAAATTCAACGAGTCCCTCCACAGCTCTGGGTCATCATACAAGGGAACCGTGCACCACTCAGCTTTCATTGCCTGCCGCACACATATTGTACACACACACACACACACACACACACACACACATACTGTACACACACGCACCATGCACACAAAGTGATCCAAAGTTAGTGTTGTCGTGAGGGAAATTTGTCTTTTTTTTTTTAAAACGATGTATCTTAGCGAGTCTCTTATGCACGGCGCTTTTAAAAGCTGTCTCAGTCCTTTTTGGTAAGAGACATGTAACATTTTCCATAATTTAAAAGAGAAAGAGTATGGAAAGTCACTTGAGTTCGAACGCCAGCATCAAATGAATCCTTTTTTTAGATCTTCAGCTCACTTTATAAGATCCAGAGTTTTCTATAAGTTCATGTAATCTTTCATATTTTAGTCTGAAGTCTATTGAAGGACTGAATTCAATATTGCCAAACAGTACACCCCTGATTTGCATATTTTGTTATGTTACTGCTTCAACTATGTTATCATTCAACTGCCAACAAGTCAATATTCTCCAAACGTTTTATGGAAAGATATTATAGGAACAGCTTGCATTGTGAAGCAAATGGCATCTCTTTCTCTCTCTTTCTTTCTCTATCTCTCTCTCTCTCTCTCTCTCTCTCTCTCTCTCTCTCTCTCTCTCTCTCTCTCTCTCTCTCTCTCTCTCTCTCTCTCTCTCTCTGTCTTTATTACTCACCGGGTAAACCCAGTCCTTTCCATAGAACTCCAAGTGACTGATATTACCTTGGAATCTTTGGAGAAGGACACCCCTCCCATAAGTGAGTCACAATGCCTTTCCCAGCTGGGATTCCATCCTTTGGGATTGGAGAAATGGAGCCTCCTGACCAGCCAGCGAGGCACCAACAGGTGGGCATGGCATGACGGAGCAGGCAGGGCATCTGCTTCTTTGGCCCGGAACACAACCCCATACCCAGCTGACTGAGTGGTACAGGAAGGGAGGAGGAGAGGGAGATTGTGGGTACACGAGGAAGAAAACTGGGGAGACTGAAGTAGGTCGGAGACCACGAGAGAGAGCGAGAGAGAGAGAGCGAGAGAGAGAGAGAGAGAGAGAGAGGCAGGCAGGCAGGCAGACAAAGATTTAGTGAGAGAGAGAGAGAACGACAGAAAAGAAGTTAGCCAGACAGACAGACAGACAGACAGGCAGGCAGGCAGGCAGGCAGCCGGTCAGACAGACAGACAGGCAGACAGACGGACAAAGACTCGAGAAAGAGAGACAGGCAAAAAAAGTTAGCCATAAAGAGAGAGAAGGAGAGACAGACATACAGACCAAGTGATAGCAAGAGAGACAGACAGACAGACAGGGGCGTGCAGGTCGACCTCGCTGGGAGAGGGAGAGGCGGAGCGTGGGAGAATGGCAGAGGCTGCCGGGTCAGATCACGTGTTGAACAGAACGTGTCCTTCTCGTTGAGTCTGCCCTCCAGCCGCGGGCCACCCTGCTGCGGCGCACGCACCGCCGCTCTCCTCCTCATTGGCCGACGCCGGCCCACGTGTCCGCTCGACCAGTGGGAGTGCCCGTGGGAGTCAAACGTCTGAGGGGGTGATCGTGTGGAATGTGCTGGCTCGGCGCGGCCTGTCAGTCAGAGCACATAGTACTATGTAGGGGGAGGCAGGGAGGGGGGAGGGAGGGAGCGAGGGAGGGAGAGAGAAGGGGGGGGGGGGGGAGGTTAGGGAGGAAAGGAGGGGGTGAGGGAGGGAAGGAGGGGAAGTGTGTGAGGGAGGAAAGGAGGGGTGGCTGAGTAAGGGGGGGGTGTGAAGGAGGAATATATAGGGGTGAGGGAGAGAGTGCACTATTAGGTGATAGCAGAAGTGTGTGTGTGAACTTGGTTATATATGCACAGGGGTTAGGGTTAGGGTTAGTATTATATTAGGTTATACAGTATGTGCGTGTGTGGACACGTATCTGTATACAGTATAGGTACTATATATAGGTTCGTGTGCTCGGGGTCAGGGGTTAGATCTCACACATGATGTGTGTCGCATTTACCTTCCTGTGTGTGTTCCACACATGCTGTCAGATACACAGGCTCTTTCACCCACCCACCACACACACACACACACACACGCAGAACACACACACACGCACTATTGTTTATCAAGGTCCCTCTGTACTTATTAAGGTATGTTTGTGTGTTCCTGTCATCATCGCCACAGACCAGAGAAGGAACACCTTAAGAATCTAATCGAAAATTTGACCCACTTTCTATAACGATCGGAGGACAGAGGTGATTATTGCTGTTGCTTGGAGCCGCAGTAGGATCCATTCCAGACACAGACAGAACTTTGTTCACCAGAAAGCCTGTTGAACGCACACAGTGGAACCTATCCCCTGTCAAACTGACAAATGTGGTTTTTGAACCATTTGAGTACGCTCTAATAACCCCACAGTAAAATCTTCAGCCAGTAATTTAACCATCAGAGAAACATCCTGCTTTTGTTATAAATGACACAGTGTGAATAGGCTTTTATAATAAATGTTGTGGCACTGTAATCTCCAGGTCAGGGGGATGCCGCACAAGTGGCAGAGGCCCAGAACCTGTGCTCTAAGCTGGGGAGTCTGAGGCACACCACCTGCCCCCACCCTGGAGGAGGAATGTACTGAATGCAAGGAGTCCAGCTCTCCAAAACATCACCGGATTTAGAGGGGGAGTGGGGAGAAGGGTGTGACGCCATAGGTCTCTTTCTCTGTGTGTGTGTGTGTGTGTGTGTTTGTGTGCGTGCGTGCGTGTGTGTGTGTACGGGGAGAGAGGGGGTGAGATAAGGGCGCGATGGGCGAGAGCGGACACACAGAGAGAGAGGAGAGGCAGAGTTTTGGACTGGAGGAAGACAGGAGGGACCCTGGGGGGAGGAGAGGGGGGGTTGGTTGGAGTCTGAGGGTGTCAGTGGTTTCGTAGGAGTAACTGCAGGAGTATCCGTTGTGTGAGTGACTACTGGAGAGAACGTCACTACCCTTTCAGGAGCCAGACCTCCGAGGTGCCTTTCCGACACTCGCTCTGTCGGCGTTTGTTCGTCCGCGCCTGGCCGTGCGTGTCCGGTAAACGTCACATGACCTTGTGCCTTCGTGCAGGGAGTGCTTTTGTGTCGGCACATGTGTGTTTTTTTTGGGGGGGGGGGGGGGGGGGGTATTAAAAATGACTTTGACGCCCCCCTTGTGAAATGAAACCTCCGTGTGTGTTTTCGCGCATCGGCCAGACGTGATCTCGACAACACGACATACGTGTGACATAGCGTGCGCATTAGCGCGCTGACGAAGGCCTGGAACCCTAGCCCCCCTCCCCAACCCCCCCCCCTCGTATATCACAGAGGCTGTGTGTCAGCATGCTGGTTCTGCCGGCCAACGACTGCTGGCGGCGCTGCCAGAAATAGCCGGCCACGGTGCACCCAGGGGTCAGCGCGCTCCGTGACACTCGCGTGTGGACACACACACACACACACACACACGCACGCATGCACGCATGCACGCACGCACGCGTGTGCCATGTGTTCTGCGCGTGCTCCCAGGCGGGGGTGGCTCGGAGCGTGTGTAGGGGTCAAGAGGGGCGGCGGACGTCGCGCGTTAATGTCACAGAGCTTTCTCTAAGTCCCTGTGAGACGAAGCCAGACCACCATTTACTTCTGTCTGTCAATAAGTGTGTGTGTGTGTGTGTGTGTGTGTGTGTGTGAGAGAGAGGGGGGGGGGGTGCAGAAGGGTGTGAGGAGTCCAGATGTACTTTAGTGCGAGTCAGTCACAAGGACGTTGGACGTGCATGCAGACATTCGTACACAAACGTATGTGCACGCACACACTCCTACAAACACGTCCCAAAGCGACTCCTGCAGCTCTGCTCCGTGTGTGAGAAAATGGCTGCCTTTTCTGTTTGAGTGATCTTTCTGAGCACGGTCACGGACCATCTCTTTGGGGTTTTGTTGCTGTGTGTGTGTGTGTGTGTGTGTGTGTGCGTGAGTGCGTGAGTGCGTGTGTGCGTGTGCGTGTGTTTGTTTTCAAACCCTTCCACAACAGTAGAAAACATTTTATCAGCTGTGTCTGTGTATAGACACAGATGACGACACAACATTTTCCAGAACATTCTACATTCCACCGCAGAGGAACAGGAAGTGCCAAGCATACTGTAGTCCCTCTGAACACACATTCAAGGTGTGGATGTCCCTCCTACACTGGTGAAATGACTACGATACCCATAACATTGCTCTTTCGGTTGCTTATTTATAAGTGGTAAATGGGTTTCTGACGTATATATATGTTGCAAAAACAATGTTTCGTAATTTTGTCTTTAGTTCCCAAATGTAGAGTTTTGTTTTTCAATGAACAAGGGAGGCCCAGTGGAAAGAGTGGACCCAAAGGCAGAAAGCAGACAGGTGAGGGGGGTGTAGAGAGAAGGATGATAGGAAAGAAGTGAGTGTAGAAGAGGAGGGTAAGCAGAGGAGGGAGCGAGGAGAGGAGAGGAAAGGAGGGAGCGAGGAGAGGAGAGCAGAGTAGACAGTCCATAAATCCCGTCCTATCGAAGGAGACAGTGTCTGGGACATGACAGTTAACTAGAGCCTTGACAGGATGCCAGGAGCCCCGTCAAACACCCAGACAGGCACACACACACACACACACACTCACTCACACTCACTCACGCACACACACACACACACACAACACACACACACACACACATACACACACACACACACACACACACACACACACACACACACACACACACACACACACACACACACACACACACACACACACACACACACACACACACACACACACACACATACAGACACACACACACACACACACACACACACACACACACACACACACACACACACACACACACACACACACAGTTGGTGCATAAGCTTTTGCACCAGGGGAGTTGGAGGTAGCCAGTAAGTGGCCAGTGGCTGCAGATTTCACTGCAGGTTTGATTTTTAGTGGCGGATGGCTGAGCTGAGTATGGGTCCAATTTTGAGTCACCACAGGAAGAGAACTAACTTAAGCAACAGTTATCTGAACACAGCGTCAAAATGCATTAATGAAAAGTATTATGATATGTGTGTAGGCATTATCATGTAAACTTCAAACACCATCTTCTGAATTAACTTAGTACACCAGTAATATTTCTCTCGTACTCCTATTTATGTGGTTATGTTAAAAGTAGAGACAACACAACACTAATGTTTCTACCTTTGTAGGTTTTACACACGAAAACTTCATTTAAACATTATATCAACAACACAATACAGTAGGTCTAAAACCATGCAGTACATTTCATTGTTTGGTTGGTGGATAAGTCAACTTCTCGGTGTAAATATTCTGCTTCAAAATGGAGAAATCCCAATATGAGGTATGAAGACACGAGTCACACACACACGCACGCACGCACGCACGCGCACGCACGCACGCACGCACACGCACACGCACACGCACACACACACACGGTACTTTCTCCAACACCAATGCCGTCACCATTACGATTGTCAGAACAAAGTTTGCTGCTTGTATATAGTATTTTGTATGTGGTTGGCTATCAGCTGGATTGGACCATCAGAGGAGACTCCTTGATCTCTGAAGGAGCGCCCTGCCTTTCCACGACTGTTAGGACTGGTTACTCAGTGACATGGACTACACATACACACACATGAATGAACCCAAAAATGTGGTTAATATCAGTTAATTCATGATTAAACAAGGGGGGGGGGGGGGGGGGCAATTACTTTTTCACATAGGGCCAGGTTGGTTTGGATAGCTTTTTTCCCTTAATAAATGAAATCATCATTTAAAAAACAGCTTTTTGTATTTACTCAGGTTATCTTTGTCTGATATAAAAATTTGTTTGATAATCTGAAACATTTAAGTGTGACAAATGTGCAAAAACAATAAGTATCTGCAAGGGGGCAAATACTTTTGCACAGCACTGTAAATATATCTATACATACAGTGTATATACTGCATATCAGTGTGCATCCAGTATCTATCATAGCCTCTCCAGCGTACTGAAGGAACATGATACACAGCATATGACACTATAATATATATATACAGTATATATATATGAATATATAAATATATCTATACATACAGTATATATACTGTATATCAGTGTACATCCAGTATCTATCATAGCCTTTCCTGCGTACTGAAGGAACATGATACACAGCATATGACAGTATAATATATATATACAGTATATATATATATATATATATGAATATATAAATATATCTATACATACAGTATATATACTGTATATCTGTGTACATCCAGTATCTATCATAGCCTCTCCTGCGTACTGAAGGAACATAGCGAGGGACTGGGTGGATGTGTGGTTGTGAAGACATGTCATTATCAGGGCTGGGCCAAACGACTCTTTGATCAAACTACGGGGCTATCGATCAGCTCTTATGTGAGGGTGTGCTGCCCAGCTCTGCTCTCGACTTCTAAGTGCACTTAGCAAAGCAAGGGGGTGCTCTAAGAGTGGGACACTGTGGAGCGAGGGAGAGAGGGAGGGAGAGAGGGAGGTGGGGGAGGGGGGGGTTCGTCCGGTCTCGTCCAGGCTGACTGCTCTCTCCATAGAAGGGGTCAAAAACCCCTGGGCTGGGATATCTGACCTCGTCTAGACTACCTCTCCTCTTTAAAGTGAGGTGTGTTACGAGCGGATCTCCAGCCTTGTACAGGCTGACCCTTCTCTGAGTCTGACTCTCTCCTCTCCTCCTCCTCCTTGTCTCCTCTCGCTCGTCACTAAAGTTTCTCTCTTTCTCTCTCCTTCGGTGTCTCTCTCTCTCTCTCTCTCTCTCTCTCTCTCTCTCTCTCTCTCTGTTTCTCTCTGTTTCTCTCTCTCCTCTCTCTCTCTTGCTCTCTGTCTGTCTCTCTCTGTCTCTCTCCTCTCTCTCGCTATCTCTCTCTCTCTCTCCTTCTCTCTCTCTCTCCTTCTCTCTCTCCTTCTCTCTCTCTCTCTCTCACCTTCACAGGGATAGGCACATACTCTCACACACACATAAGCCGTCGCTGTAAAAGGAGAGTCCTCCCTCTCTGTTGACTGTTGTGATCAGTCTCATCTATAATACAGCAAACTCCTTTATGACCCCGACTGACGAGAGAACATACTGTACCTGACTAGCTTAGAGAGAGAGAGAGAGAGAGAGAGAGAGAGAGAGAGAGAGAGAGAGAGAGAGAGAGACACACACACCACAAGACAAGAGTCACTTGTGAACTACATGTGGGAGTATATGTGTTTCTATGGGAAAAAATGTGTGTGTGTGTGTGTGTGTTCTTGTGTTTTGTGTGTAACAATAGACAAGTGCAACAGACAGACACGCCTCCATTCCACAGACAGACAGACAGACAGGCAGACACACCTCCCTTCCACAGTCAGACAGACACACGTCCATTCCACAGACAGACATGCAGACACACCTCCATTCCACAGACAGACAGGCAGACAGACATGCAGACACACCTCCATTCCACAGACAGACAGGCAGACAGACATGCAGACACACCTCCATTCCACAGACAGACAGGCAGACAGACATGCAGACACACCTCCATTCCACAGACAGGCAGACAGACAGGCAGACACACGTCCATTCCACAGACAGACAGGCAGACACACCTCCATTCCACAGACAGACAGGTTCCACAGACAGACAGACACACGTCCATTCCACAGACAGACAGGCAGACACACCTCCATTCCACAGACAGACAGCCAGACACACCTCCATTCCACAGACAGACAGGGAGACACACCTCCATTCCACAGACAGACAGGCAGACACACGTCCATTCCACAGACAGACAGGCAGACACACCTCCATTCCACAGACAGACAGGCAGACAGACAGGCAGACACACCTCCATTCCACAGACAGACAGGCAGACAGGCAGACAGACAGGCAGACACACGTCCATTCCACAGACAGACAGGCAGACACACGTCCATTCCACAGACAGACAGGTAGACAGACAGGCAGACACACCTCCATTCCACAGACAGACAGGCAGACAGACAGGCAGACATACCTCCATTCCACAGACAGACAGGCAGACAGACAGGCAGACACACGTCCATTCCACAGACAGACAGGCAGACACACCTCCATTCCACAGACAGACAGGCAGACAGACAGGCAGACACACCTCCATTCCACAGACAGACAGGCAGACACACCTCCATTCCACAGACAGACAGGCAGACAGACAGGCAGACACACGTCCATTCCACAGACAGACAGGCAGACACCTCCATTCCACAGACAGACAGGCAGACACACCTCCATTCCACAGACAGACAAGCAGACACACCTCCATTCCACAGACAGACAGGCAGACACACCTTTATTCCACAGACAGACAGGCAGACACACCTCCATTCCACAGACAGACAGGCAGACACACCTCCATTCCACAGACAGATAGGCAGACACACCTCCATTCCACAGACAGACAGGCAGACAGACAGGCAGACACACCTCCATTCCACAGACAGACAGGCAGACAGACAGGCAGACACACCTCCATTCCACAGACAGACAGGCAGACACACCTCCATTCCACAGACAGGCAGACAGACAGGCAGACACACCTCCATTCCACAGACAGACAGGCAGACAGACCGGCAGACATACCTCCATTCCACAGACAGACAGGCAGACAGACAGGCAGACACACGTCCATTCCACAGACAGACAGGCAGACACACCTCCATTCCACAGACAGACAGGCAGACAGACAGGCAGACACACCTCCATTCCACAGACAGACAGGTAGACAGACAGGCAGACACACCTCCATTCCACAGACAGACAGGCAGACACGCCTCCATTCCACAGACAGACAGGCAGACAGACAGGCAGACACACCTCCATTCCACAGACAGACAGGCAGACAGACAGGCAGACACACCTCCATTCCACAGACAGACAGACAGACACACCTCCATTCCACAGACAGACATGCAGACACACCTCCATTCCACAGACAGACAGGCAGACACACCTCCATTCCACAGACAGACAGGCAGACACACCTCCATTCCACAGACAGACAGGCAGACACACCTCCATTCCACAGACAGACAGGCAGACACAGGCAGACACACCTCCATTCCACAGACAGACAGGCAGACAGACAGGCAGACACACCTCCATTCCACAGACAGACAGGCAGACAGACAGGCAGACATACCTCCATTCCACAGACAGACAGGCAGACAGACAGGCAGACACACCTCCATTCCACAGACAGACAGGCAGACAGGGCCGACGGGGACTGTGCGACGGGTTGTTGAACTTGTCCACGCCAAAGACACCGACTGGGTGGCTCTCGCCGTCTCCTTTAACCGGGGGGCGTTTGATTCTGTGTTTGGAGATGGAGCTGCGTGAGAGAGGTCCAGGCGGACTCTAGGTGTGTACTGAGGGGTTGCCCAGCCAGGGGTGGCCAGACGCCCAGATTCAGCTGATGAACATGATTTATGCCCAGGCAACTGTGGAGGAGTGGATGGTCCAAGACAATGAAAGACTCAGGAACATATGAGGCGATGCCATGGCAGAGCTAGTTCAGGCAGGCAACTCAAGACACAGCATTAATCCACGTCACATCAATAAACCTGTCGCACACGCTCAATAGTTCAGCGCGATCTGTTTAACTGCAGTTCACTCACCACACTTCCTCTTACAATTTCTTGCTCTGCTGCACCACACCATGCACCTGTTCCTGCTGCCGCCCACCTCCACACCAGCTTCCACCTATTTAGGGTCTGTCGCTCAGTATCCGATAGGGAATTCTGCAGATATCTGCTCCCGACCAATGGTTGTTCACTTAGTGTTCGTATAAGACCCCGGGCGGGGAAGCAATTCAGAGCAGCAGACCCTTGACGCTAAATTTAAATGTATTAACATGTGTTGCAATAAATCGTTAAACCGATCGTAAGTTGTCCTGACTGAAGTAGGTTTCTTGCATGGAGAGTTAAAACCGATTTAAAGGCAAACTCTGGGATGGGTTGTCACTGTTATCAGAAGAGAGGGATGATAATGGCGGATCCAACCCCTTATTATTTTATGCTTTTTACTATTGGTATCAATGTGTTCATTATCATGAACATAGCTAAACTATATGTCTGATGAAAAGTTTGATCTGACTTACGAGTTATGCACAAAAGAACATTATTAACGATGTGTCATCCCCTGAAATAGCTCTAAAATATGTAATATTTATGAAATTCCACTCCTTGTATGTTAGTGAAGTGTGAACATAGTGTACATGCATAAAGTTGTTGCATATCTCCTGCTGACCAGAAGGGGGAGTCTGTCCTATGGGCTAAGTCAGAGACATTACTCAGAAATAGAGTAGCTTTTGGTGTCAGCTGCCTGCAGGCTGATCCAAACTCTCCTTGTTCAAAAGTTCATGTCAGCCAAATTTTTTTATCAAAAGGGTTTGGCACTACAGCTTCCTTGTTTGCTATTTCTCAACCCCTCAATGTAGCCTGAATTTAAAAGGTTACCAATATTAAATTATTGTTTATGGTTTATTTTCACACGTCCATTGAAAATGACGCGCCCCGTTTGGTTGACGTGGGTTGGAATAATTTCGTCGTCTAAAGGGTTAGTGATTTTTTGTGTGTGTCATGCAGCCTGATCCCGTACACCACACCTTGCACCTCTCCCCACCCCACCCACACAGACACGGGGGTAACCTAACCTTTAGGAATCTACTCCACCTTACAGAGATCTATTATCTCCTGTGCACACCAACACACACACACACGCACACACACACACGCACACACTGACCGAGGTGCATACACACATGCACAGAAACAAACAAAGCACACATTTATGCATGCATGCTCACTCACACTCACACACCTATCATATCAATGGTATGATTCACCAAAGAAGGTTGCCACTCCTGTGTCATAAAAACCATGTAAGCTGAGCCACTTTCTTTTGTGTGCTAACCTTGTGTGTGTTTTTGTGTGTTTTGGTGCGGTATTAGTGTTAATCTGCACGTGTGTGTGTATTTGTGTATGTATGTGTGTGTGTGTGTGTGTGTGTGTATGTGTGTGTGTGTGTGTGTTCACGATGTAGGTGTAATGCAACACTAAAAAGGTCAATGACACCCATTGGACTGAGTTCCCTCCGCTGTTCCTGTTTCAAAGACCATTTGGAGAACATCAAGTAGCGTCCGTCTATGAAGGCCCTGGATCGAACCCGTAGGAAACCCCGTGGCCTGCCTCTCCAGCTCTGTGTGGAGCGTGAACGTGACCGGGCCGCAACGGAGCGCGAGGGGGAACAAAGGAGCACTTATTGAGTGACTGACGAGGAGTCAGAGGAGTTTCTTATCTCACCTGTCACTCTCCGGCTACATGCACTGGCTGAGAGAAAGAGAGAGAGAGAGAGAGAGAGAGAGAGAGAGAGAGAGAGAGAGAGAGAGAGAAAGAGAGTCCTGTTGCAGTGTGCATGCGCACGTACGCGCAGAGCTGCAAGCTCAGACGCAGGCACACACACAACACACACTCACACACACACACACACACACACACACACACGCCGCACAAAAACTAATATCAGAAAGCTGGATGAAGGAATGTAAGAAGATAGTAAAGCTTAATGCGTGCTTAAATGTCCATTTGACCCATATAACCAACACATTATGGATTTGCTGTACACATAACCTTGATATTAAACATACATACAAGTATAATCTATTCCCACAGAGACAAACATCACATGATGAATCAATATTTTGTTCCGGAATAGAGATTAGCGCTTTATTTGTTCTAATTTTCCCTTAGAGATCCTCTGGTAAACAACTATGACTGTAAGAAATTGATAATAAATGATCACTGATCTTATGCAAATAATTGTGGTCTCTTAAATAGGTCCCCAATTGTGACATTGCCTTGGGCCAGAAAAGCCAATTGAATTGCAGCACTGAAAATTGAATTTGCTTTAAGTGAAGTCATAACATTGAGGGTTTCATGAGCTTGTTTACTAGAGTGAGTGAGTTTGTGTGTGTGTGTGTGTGTGTGTGTGTGTGTGTGTGTGTGTGTGTGTGTGTGTGTGTGTGGGGTGTGCTTGTGTGTGTATGTGTGGTGTGCTTGTGTGTGTGTTTGTGTGTCAGAGAGTGAGAGAGAAACTGCTATCAGCACTCAAGATCCACACTGTCATTGTCAGCTGACTGCTTATACCTCCTCTGTCTGAAACTCTATGGCCAAACCTTCAGTCCGTCTTATTGTTTTTGAACAACAATAATTTTATGAACTTATTGGGCAACGCATGGTTTCAGAGTGGATGGGATCAGATTTTAAATCACCATTGAGATTCTTGCAATGCATTCCAGCAAAGCATTTTGCTATTTAAAACAAAATCCCACAGCACATAAGCCCTTTACTACCTTTTCAAACTTGTGTTGTGGTTTTGGTTGTGGTTTTACTAGATAAAGCCCATTATTTTGTCTAGTAAAATTTGTTCATCGCTCCTTAAGCACAGTTGTTTGCAACATGTTCCATAGTTGTACCTCTCACGCACGTACGCACACACACACACACACACACACACACACACACGCACACACTCACGTGCGTGGGCGCATACAATATCTAATTCTCTCTCTCTCTCTCTCTCTCTCTCTCTCTCGCTCTCTCTCTTTCTCTTTTCCCGGAGGTGGGGGCACAGAGCGATAGAGCTATTAGCTCTGCGCTGCAGACATCATTACGAGGGAGACGATTCCATCGTCAGCTCAGGAGCAGAGCAGGGGAGCCCTGGCAACAAGGAGAGAAATACACTTTGCAGCCCATTACACCACATAGTAAGTACTAGTACTTTGTTGATTTTCCAGTCGGATCACGCTTAACTGTTGTTGCTTAGACCTTGTCACTTTTTCCTTCACTGTGCAGAGAAAATGGCTGGAACTAGGCAGGGTCGCGCAGACGCGCTGGTTTATTCCAAAGCCTTCGGAAATGTTTACCTTGCACTCTGACCTATTTTTATAGTTTCCAAAGCATACTACGAGGTTTAAGGTTTGGACTGATACACATGTCATTTTGCATAGTCAGTTAAAAGTAACGTTAAAGTGCGATAGAATGGAGCGGAGGTTTTGTTGAATTGAGTTCGAGCGAAGAGTGTGCTCGCGGGCGAGCCTTGGTCGGGCGAGTGCGTTACTTTCAGAACTGCGCCACTCCACCTCGAGCGAAATATTTGTCCTACAACCAGACTGAATGTAGAATATAAATAGTAACGTACTTACTTGTACGCGATGTAGGCTACTGGCTTATGTATGGCTAAACTAGGTTTGTCAAAGGGAGATATGC
This sequence comes from Galaxias olidus, assembly GCA_026901105.3. Taxonomy (NCBI): domain Eukaryota; kingdom Metazoa; phylum Chordata; class Actinopteri; order Galaxiiformes; family Galaxiidae; genus Galaxias; species Galaxias olidus. Next base: position 35,079 of record JAPMUY010002988.1, on the reverse strand, counting down.
TATTTCAGTTTTTATCATCGTTTCCTCATCGCGGAAGTGTTGTACTAAATGAAAAAGACATGGAAAACTCGTCTCTTAAATTGTTATTTTAGGGCATCGCATCGCAAAAAGTCCATGGTCTTCCAAAAAAAAAAATTTCTAGTTGGCTATTTGGCGTGCGTAGGAAGGTTACTACACGTTCGTTTTTTTACGCTCAGTTGTAAAGGACATAAGGTTTGCTAGTGATTGCTCGACTACTCGTGATGTCATTCATCCTAGCTGGCCTATTATATAACGGTGCTTTAGGGAACCCTGTGATAGCGTGCTATTTTTACGTTGTTTACAGATTGGAATTTCAGTTAGGCTATGCATTATTGTAAGTAATTTTAGATACTGTACTTTTGCACGAAATATTTATATATGGACCTTTTTTTTTACTTTATTGCATGATTTCAACTATTGAATTATTACCATAGTAACACAATATTTCTGAGAATGCAGGCATAGGCTTCATCTTCATTTGTTTGTAACAGCTGGTTAATTTACGCTGACTTGTTGATAACGCTAGTAGCCAAAGCTTTGTCTTTCGATTCTGTTTAAAGCAACCTTTGTGCGCAGTGTTTACTTAGGATTTATCATTTAGAAAAATTGCACCGGGGATTTGACCAACAAGTTGACATAAGGTTTATACTGTACCTGCACATTACTCACAGGATGCAGACTTTAACACATCGGAACTTGCATAATATAGTGATTTGCATTTCAATAAGCTCTCGGCACTTTAGCCCTAGTATGAGTAGCAAAGTTTGTATTTGTGTTCTCTGACGTCGCTTTCGAGTGTTTAGGGAAACGAATGTTATCCACATTTATCTTGTGTCAGTCTTTGCTTTTTGTCACGGCAACGCTCTGGAATGCAAACTCCCTGGGTTTCATCGTGTACTTCCGTCCTTCACGCAACGCAGGCTCTACTTTCATGCCAATGCAAAAAGTGAAATCTGACCGTTTGAACATCCTATCATTGGTGATGACGGGACTGAATTAGGCATGCCTGTCCAGTCTACTCCACCTTTTTTTATGTTAACAAGGGCCTATTATGAGCCAAAGTGTCCTAATCACAAGCCATTTTACACAGCTCTGCTCATTCGTCATTGTCAGGTGTCTGCATGCACACACACACAAACACACACACGTGCACAGTTACAAACACTTCCAGGCTCCGAGGAACACGCACACACACACACACACACACACACACATACACACACACACACACACACACACACACACACACACACACACACACACCTGCTGCAGCACAAGCTCTGCAGTGCTCCGTCACTGAAACCTCTTTCATCTCTCTCTCTCTCTCTCTCTCTCCTCTGCCTCACCCTCTCTTTAAACCTCTCCACTCCTCTCTGTCTCGCTCCCTCTTTCTCTGCCTCACCCTCTCTCTAGCAGTCTTTGGCATTTACCCTTCTCCGCAGGCGGGGGGAAAGAGGGAGGGGACACTTGCTGTACTCGTGTTTGTAGTGCCTCTGCGAGACAGATTTCCAGGTATGGGCTCGTCTTTCACGCTCGAGTGACAGAGTGAACTGAGGTGGTTCTGGGACCGGGATGGGCCCGCCCAGCAGAGGGCGGGGCCTAGTCCTCGGCCAATAGGAGGCCTGGTCTCACACTCCCCGGTGTTAACCTTGCGGGCCACGGCAGCAGGACTGTGGGGCCAGGCTCGTCCTGACAGGTCCTCTGGGAGACACAGGCAAAGGCCTTTTCCAAATAGGCAAATACGCCATAGTGGCACATCGTCAGCACGCAAACTTCACTCTCCCACCTCGCACTTTGACTACACTCCTGTCTCGCCTACACAACCACACACACACACTTTACACACAAACAAATGCTCCCGCGCACACACACACTCAAAGTATGGGTGTGTGTATTTGCATGTGTGAGTTAATGGCTCCTTGGCAGGGCCACCACGTTGCTGAGCTACTTCACTAGTGCATCAAGCAGACAGTGTTCCCCTCTTCTCTCTTTTTTTTACTTCCATGCACACCCTCCATGTCTCCCTTCCTTTTCTTCTCTCTCTCTCTCTCTCTCTCTCTCTCTCTCTCTCTCTCTCTCTTTATTTCAATGGTTAGGCCTCTCCCTGTGTGGGTTCTCCCTGGTAGCCTGGTATCTCTGTGATCAGATAAAAGGCTGGCTGATCCCTCTGGTGATTGTCCCGGCCAGGGGAAAGCCGAGCCTCCCGGTCCTGGAGCTCATCGGCTCCCCTCAGGGTTGTGTAACCGTACCTGGGCCGTTGAGGGAGCCAGGGAGAAGCGTTAGGGTTGGGGGAGGAGGGGGACAGTGAGTCCAGAACGGTTGAACGAAATACTACTGTTAATTTTTTTTTAATCAAATTATTGATATTTTTTTTGGTGTGTGTGTTTTTATCCGATTCGTCGATTAATCGAAGCAACAATCAACAGATTAATCGATTATCCAAGTGGTCGTTAGTTGCAGCACTACGGGAGATTAAACTAGGCACTGCCGAGGCCTGGAGTGTTTAGAGTCGAGGGACTCTGTGAAGCTTTTCCCTCTTCCTTTTGGAGCTAGCTCTGGAGTGCTAGCTTTTTCCTCTTCCTTTTGGAGCTAGCTCTGGAGTGCTAGCTTTTTCCTCTTCCTTTTGGAGCTAGCTCTGGAGTGCTAGCTTTTTCCTCTTGCTTTTGGAGCTAGCTCTGGAGTGCGAGCTTTTCCCTCTTCCTTTTGGAACTAGCTCTGGAGTGCTAGCTTTTCCAGGACGCCACGCACGACTCCTTTCTTCATACTGTGGAGTGGGGCCGAGCTCGCTTAAGTGTCTGCAGTGAAAAATGCTTCTGTGTGATTGCCAGACATCCGGGAGGCGTGTGCGTCTTTCTGTGTGGGTTTGTGTGTGTGCGTGTGTTTGTGTGTGTGTATGTGTGCGCGCGCGCGTGTGTGTGTGTGTATATCTGTGGGCGGACTGCTACCGCAGTCTTCAGGTGGTGGCTGAATGCAGAAACCTATTTTGCTGATGGAACAATGCCCCAGTGGAGTCCACTTGAGGTCCAGTCACCAAGACTGAATGCATCATTCAACCTCTATAAAATAGCCTCCGTTTTCAACTGTTAAATTCAACTCTTTTTTTTTTTTTTTTTGCATTGAGTAACAACCAGTTGGACGTTAGCAAAAAAAAAGAAAGAGAAAAAAAAAGAAAATCTTGAATTGACACTGTAATCCTGAATGACCATGTCGGTCAGCCAGCCGTTCAGTTAGTGTGTGAATGGGGGAGACGGAGCAGAAGCCGCCGTTGCGACATGCGCTCACGCTGTCGGATCGATGGCCTCTCCGCATGCCTCGGTGGCCACGTTAAAAAAGCTGTGTGTGTGTTGGTGTATAAAAAAGAAAAGTTCTATTGAGAAAGGGGAAACGGCAGCCATTTTGGTTCAGTGGATAGCGTGGAGGTATACGAAGCACGGCTTGCTGAACGAAAGTAAAAAAACCTCCCGTTTTGTCTCTTGAGTTGTACACGAGAACGTGTGAGTGTTATTGCGCGGAATCGGCTGTGTGGCACATTTGTTTGGATTTGAAAGATCTTGTTCGACTTGCGCTAACAGTTTTGAATTCGACTTTTCCTAGAACTCGGGATGAATTCCCGCAGGCCAGTACCCTCAAGGGCTCCCTCTAACCTAACCTAACCGGGATTTCAAAGCACCGGTCCACTGAACTTCAAACTGCATCACTAAGTACGCTGTAGCTTATATAAGTAATCATGCAATAATATTCCAAATCTCCATTGGATCAGGTAACTTTGATTTATATTTTATTCAGGCTCGGGCTGCGGGGAGCGCTAAGTCGGGTCGGTCTGAAGCAGCCGGTGGAACGCGAGGAGAAACCGGGGAAAAGAGTCTTCCTTTTTGAAGAAGAGCCCTACTAGGTATTTCTGGGTAGTATCTGTGACTCGGTCATGGCAGTCTGGTGCCGGAGCAATCCCCTCACGTCTAATGGCGTTATGTGGAGCGTGTGACAGAACAGAGGCCCCTCCCACAGTGTCTGAGCGACAAAGCTCTTTCACTTTTGAGAAATACTTCAGATGGCTCTGGGTGACGCTAATTCGGGATCCCTCCTTTCTCCGTAATCCCTCTTTCTTACCTTTTTTATTTTTAACCGCACCTCCTCCTCGTTAGTCTGTCTTTGCTCCGTTACGCCAACATGTCCTTCTACGGCCCGTCCTTTATTTCTGCACCTCCGCTCCTCTCTTCCTCTCCTCTCCTTTCCTTTCCTCTGCTCCTCTCCTCTCCTCTCCTCTCTCCTCTCTCTCCTCTCCTCTTCTGTCCTCTCTCTCCTCTCCTCTCCCTCCCCTCCTCTCCTCTCCTCTCTCCTCTCCTCTCCTCTTCTGTCCTCCCCCTCTCCTCTCTCCTCCTCCTCTCTCTGTCCCCTCCTCCTCTCTCTCCTCTCCTCTCTCTCTCCGCTCCTCTCCTCTCCTCTCCTCTCCTCTCTCTTTCCCTCCTCCTCTGCTCCTCCCTCTCTTCTTCTCTCCTCTCCTCCCTCCTCCCTCTCCTCTCTTGTCCTCTCCTGTCCTCTCCTCTCCTCTCCTCTCCTCTCCTCTCTCTCTCTCCTCTCCTCTCCTCTCCTCTCCTCTCTCTCTCCCTGTCTCTCCTCCTCTCCTCTCCTCTCCTCTCCTCTCCCTCTCCTCTCCTCCCCCTCCTCTCTGTCCTCTCCTCTCTCTCCCTCCTCCTCTCCTCTCCTCTCTCTCCTCCTCTCCACTCCCCTCTCTCTCCTCTCTCCTCTCCTCCTTCTCCTCTCTCCTCTCCCTCTCTCTCTCCTCCTCTCTCTCTCCTCCCTCTCCTCTCTCTCCTCTCCTCTCCTCCCCAGAGGAATTACAGGTCCATCTTGACAGTGACTGGCAGCAGGCTCCCCCCCCCCCCTCTATCTTGACTCGGGCCAGGGCTTGTGACAGGACTAAGCTGACACCCTGAGACACGCATCGATGGGGAGGAGAGGGAGGATAGGGGATAGGGAGGGTCCGGGGCGAAGGAGAGAGTTTGTAGAGGTGGATGCTTTGTTTAGAGTGATATACAGAGGGATCGTTAAACGGAGGAGCTTTATGACGAAGGGAAGAAGAGGAGCAATGCACAAGTGCGTGTGTGTGTGTGTGTGTGTGTGTGTGTGCGTGCGTGCGTGCGTGCGTGTGTGTGTGGATGAGGGGAGTTAAGGTGACAGTACGTATATTAACTGACAGTGATAAACGTACAGACTTAACGCTATAAATAAATGGAATTCATGACCTACTCTATCAAAAACAAGTACATTCTGTTGGCTAATGGTTATTCGTTTTTCATCGATTGAGCGCGACCACTAAATATGATAGGAAAGCCTTTGAGGGGGAGTTGTTCTAATCTTGTTGTTTTGGACATCACATCTGCTTGGTTTCAGACGGGTAAAGCAATAACGTGATCCATTCAAATTAATACACAGTCTGAAGATGGACATCTCCTCAGCCAATGGAGTTAATATGGGTCAATATGGGTTAATACTCATATATCAGTGTCCTGACTAAAGCACTGCCAGAAGACCTGGAGTTTGTCAGTCAGTCAGTCAGTCAGTCAGTCAGTCAGTCAGTCTGCCTGCCTTCCTGCCTGCCTGCCAGCCTGCCTGCCAGTCAGTCAGTCAGTCAGTCAGTCAGTCAGTCAGTCAGCCCGCCCGCCCGTCCGTCCGTCCGTCTGTGTCTGATCAATGTGTGCAAAAGTCTGTTGCGATATGTTGGGTGAGCAAGTCTGCCCCAAATTGGCCACCATGGCATCACCCAGACTGATTGTTGTGTGTGATAGCTGTCTGTTCGTTTGTTGTGTGTACCTAATTGGCAACCGATTGGTAGAAGCACTTTGAGTCCAGAGAAAAAGCACTAAAAACTAAATCCAATTAATTCTTATCATTCATTCTTATTATCAATGGAACAGGCTCCGTCTGCCAAGCACAGGCCTTCATTTGAAAGGCGGTGTGCGGTCCCTTTCAGGCCTGCCACGTTCACCACCGCGTACCTCATCAGCAAACCATCACCCCAACGCACCGCATGACCAGGCCTGATTGACATGCTTCTGTTATGTGTGTTACTCAGCGGGCGAGTCTTCTGGAGTGTTTTGTTTTCCGAAAACGGACGATGGACTTCGTCGGGAAGGAGACCGTTGAAAGACGCGGTGTGGGTTTAATGGACGTGACGTAGAACGTGCCCCGCGGTCCCTGTGGGCCAGCGTGGGGTTTGGTGTTTTAAAAACACGCCGGAAAGACTTCAAACAAACCAGACGTGCGATAAAAAAAATAAAAATAAAACAATCTTCTGATAGATTACAGTGTGTTCTTGTAACACAAAGAATTTTTGGGGACGAGGAGGGGGGGTGGGGTGGGGGGGGGTATAAGAGAAGTGTGAGTGGTGAAGACGGGACAAAGAAGGAGAGAGTGTGTGTGTGTGTGTGTGTGTGTGTGTGTGTGTGTGTGTCTCGGGGGGTCTGAAGCCTCCGCCAGTAGGATATGCATCGCGAGGGAGGAATTCAATAACAGGAAAGCGGCACTGATACAAACAATCTGTGGAGCAGCGACGCCCGCCCATGCTCCTGTTATTCTTGGCATTGGCACGCGTTTCCAACTCTTAAAATGTATCCCCTTCCAACGTTGTCAAGACGACACATAGTAGCAGGGTGTTGGCTCGGGCAACGCTGGACCTGCCGGCTGACGACACGTGGGAATTCTTGGGAATTGGGAATTCTGCGGAAGTTTTATCTCCGACGTTCACCTGGTGCTCACTCTCACCTTGTCCTGAAATGAAGGCGTTCCAGTAGAAAGTCAACAAGGAGGAGGTTTTTAGATGACTTCCTCTTCCTGGACTCCTCCTCTTTCCTCGTCTGCCAATAGGAGGTGAGCAGTCGTCAGGGAGAGAGGGCTGAGAGAGCGGGATGGACAGATGCTTGTGTGTGATGCGTTCACAGACTCGACCATGTTGGAGACCTAAATGGTTCTAATCTGTAGTTTGCAGTCCCCTCCCTGACAGACATGGCCTCAAAAGGCTGGCTGACTGACTGGCAGGCTGGTTGACTGGTTGTCTGAATGGCAGGCTGGTTGACTGGCAGGCTGGTTGACTGGTGGTCTGACTGGCAGGCTGGTTAACTGGTGGTCTGACAGGCAGGCTGGTTGACTGGTTGTCTGACTGGCAGGCGGGTTGACTGGTGGTCTGACTGGCAGGCTGTTTGACTGGCAGGCTGGTTGACTGGTGGTCTGACTGGCAGGCTGGTTGAAAGGGTGTCTGACTGGCAGGCTGGTTGACTGGTTGTCTGACTGGCAGGCTGGTTGACTGGTTGTCTGACTGGCAGGGTGGTTGAAAGGGTGTCTGACCGGCAGGCTGGTTGACTGGTGGTCTGACTGGCAGGCTGGTTAACTGGCAGGCTGGTTGACTGGTGGTCTGACTGGCAGGCTGGTTGACTGGTTGTCTGACTGGCAGGCGGGTTGACTGGTTGTCTGACCGGCAGGCTGGTTGACTGGTGGTCTGACTGGCAGGCTGGTTGACTGGTTGTCTGACCGGCAGGCTGGTTGACTGGTGGTCTGACTGGCAAGCTGGTTGCCTTGCTGGCTGGTTTTCCCCCACTGATTGCAGTCTGGCTGGCCAGCTGGCTAAACGGCTGGTTGTCCGGTCGACAGAACAACACACTGTCTAGTTTTCCGTGTGGGGAGGCAGATTCCTGGTCTGCCATCCTCTTCTCTTAAAAACACATTTCCATTGGAATCCCACACCACTCTCTATTCTTCCACCCTGTCGGACAGCCCGTCACTCCCTGCCATGCCGCTTTCTCAGTCTAGACTCCGGGGAGTTTCACTCTGTGGACGGTGGACGGGGGGGGGGGGGGGGGGACTCTTCTCTTTGGAATCCCCTATTCGCCGCCTCCTTTACTTCAGAGGTAGATATCTGCAGCTTAACGTATTGTGTGTCTAGTGGCCTAGGACCCCAAACATAGGCAATGTACTACACAGGCACTAACACAGGCTCTGGTTATATGAGAGAGAGAGAGAGAGAGAGAGAGAGAGAGAGAGAGAGAGAGAGAGAGAGAGAGAGAGAGAGAGAGAGAGAGAGAGAGAGAGAGAGAGAGAGAGAGAGAGAGAGAGAGAGAGAGAGAGAGAGAGAGAGAGAGAGAGAGAGAGAGAGAGAGAGAGAGAGAGAGAGAGAGAGAGAGAGAGAGAGAGAGAGAGAGAGAGAGAGAGAGAGAGAGAGAGAGAGAGAGAGAGAGAGAGAGAGAGAGAGAGAGAGAGAGAGAGAGAGAGAGAGAGAGAGAGAGAGAGAGAGAGAGAGAGAGAGAGAGAGAGAGAGAGAGAGAGAGAGAGAGAGAGAGAGAGAGAGAGAGAGAGAGAGAGAGAGAGACTTTAGGTGCTCTTTATTGTACCATCCAAACAGAGACGGAGAGAGAGAGAGAGAGAGAGAGAGAGAGAGAGAGAGAGAGAGAAAGAGAGCGAGGAATTGTGTGTGTGTGTGTGTGTGTGTGGGGGGAAGGGGGGGGGGGTCTAATGAGTCCTGACACTGATGAATTACGTTAATATGAGGATCCACTTTGCCATGCCTGGTCCCCTGCACTGTCACTGTCACTAGCATCTGCCTGGGAGATTGCACACACACACACACACACACACACACACGTACCCACACCGAGGCACACACACACACACGTACAGAGACACACTCACACAGACACACACAGACACACAAACACAGACACACACACACACACACACACGCACAGACAAGGTATTTATAGATGGTACACTCATACTTGCACAGACAAGTGACTCCCTGGTTACACACGGAACACACTGGTGCTTCTACAAACAATGCACACACACAGGCACAGAGGACCGCACATTTACACAAACAAACAAACACGGCACACGCAAACACACGCCCATAGATCATCACACACATTGACACCGAAACGCACACACACACACACACACACACAGAAACACACCTTGCTTCAGCTACATGTCGGACAGGGCACACCCTCTTTTCTCCTGGGGCTTTCTGGGAAACTACTTGTCGTAGAGTAATGAGTTGTCTGGTAATTCAGACGAATTACTCATCACTCCGACGCGAAGGAAATAAGCGACTGAGTCTCCTCGGATTCACATCGCACGCTTTATTCAGCCATGTTTTTCACCTCGGAATCACGTTCGCACGCTTTATTCAGCCATGTTTTTCACCTCGGAATCACATCGCACGCTGTATTCAGCCATGTTTTTTTTTCCCCACCATCAGTCAGGGAAAACGTGGCTAAGCCTATCGCTGGTATATCAAGTAACAGCAATTCTTTTTCAAGCTCACCGTTCATCCAGAGTCAGTTACACACAGGGCATATTATGTGAAGTGAAGTAATGAGATGACTGTCCAAAAGACAGTAAGATGTTGTTAACCCTCCTATTATCTTTGGGGTCAATTTGACCCCATTCAATGTTTGACGTCCCTAAAGAAATGATTGGCATAATTTGTTTTGCTTCATGTTAAATGACTTTTCCTAATATAATAGAGACAACTGGTTAAACATCAAATTGACATGATAAAATGTTTTCAATGTCCTGTACACATGTTATAGCATCGGTGTTCTTCGGGGTCAATTTGACCCCTGACTGTTTAAGCTGTATAAAACATATATGAAAAATTAAGAATTTAGGCAGATTTGTTCTGCTGGTTGTGGCTGATATTTGAGCCACCATCAAAAACTATTTTATAATATTTAAAATACTTCCCCATGCTTTAGGGCCCCAACCTTACATAACCATGTATTCAGTATGACGAGAACTCCTTATAGTTCAAACCACATTGGGGAGGAAAACACATAATTCCGACAGCAACTTTAACATTGGGGGGCTGTGGGGGAGTGATGCTTAATTTAATGGCAGCTTTATGTTGTAAACAAATAGAGAAAGTATTTGACAAATAAACTTGGTCAACAATTTAAATTAAAGTAATTTTCTGAAGGCTTTAATTACTGGGGTCAAATTGACCCCAAACGGCAAACAATGTTAGTAAATTTGAAGATAACAGGAGGGTTAAAAAGGCGAGAGAGAGCTTGTGTCCGCCATGGAAAGCCGTATTGGGAGTTAAGCACTGTAGTAGAAGGAGATCAATCCATACAGTTTGACTGACCTCACTGTGAAACATTTCTCACACAAAGATCTGGTGAGGACCACTGAAGTTAACGGAGGAGATTCCCATTTTTCAAAATAAAAGTTTGCTTGAAGGCTATCCAAATGGTACAAAAGAGTAATCAAGTTAGAAAAGTTGCAAAGATTGGTTTCGCTCTTTGCATTTATACATTTATTAAAATAAATGTAAAAAAAAAAAAGTAAACATGCTGGCTATACAACTCATGAACCGATGGAAGCGAACCCGACCCAGCCAATGTTTTCAAAGGAGGTAAGGAGGTTTAAAGCAATGGCTACAGCACAAACATGTAAACAGCTTCCCTTTCAGCCAACGGCCACAACCACCCCTAGTGTGGCGAGGCTGTCAGTCAATCTTCCAAGGCGAAAAAATGCTTTGTCTCCCTCAGCGGGGGGCAGTGGCACGGCGTTTAGCTAAGCCTGTGTTTGTGTGTGTGTGTGTGTGCGACTGTGCGTGTATGTATGTGTGTGTGTGTGTGTGTGTGTGTGTGAGTGTGTGTGTGTGGCTTGGTGAGGATATTTAATGGCGCGCCACGGTTTGTCAGGAAGAGTGAGAGAAATGGAATATGTCACTGTTATTTATTAAGCGAGTAAGTGTGTGTGTGTGTGTTGCTGTTGCTATGTGTCGGAATACGTTTTTTCCCATCTATTCAAATGTTTGGCGAAGTGACACCCGTTGTGTCCGTTGTCAGTCACGCAATAGACGTCGTTGAGTGGGAACCGGCGAGGCGACGCAGCAGAACACTCCCAGCTTCAAATAGTCCCACTGTCAAAACAGGAACCTGTAAGCTAAGCGTGCTGTCAATGGGAGAGCTTGTTCTCGCTCAAGGCTTACCCTCTTCCACACCCCCAGGAGCTCAACACACACACACACACACGCACGCACACACACACACACACACACACACACACACACGCCGTGTGTGAACCACGTTTTCCCCTCCTGGCCTCTGACAGTGAGAGACGACTGCTGGACGCGTGGAGGGAGAGTGTGTGTCTGTAGTATAACCTCAGACTGACCACATGCTTAGTGCCCAAATCCCTGCTCTAGGATTTCTGCCAGAGAGGCCTGTCGTACAGTGTGTGTGTTTCTGTGTGTGTGTGTCTGTGTGTGTCTGTGTGTGTCTGTGTGTGTGTGTCTGTGTGTGTGTGTGTGTGTGTGTGTGTGTGTGTGTGTGTGTGTGTGTGTGCTTATGCTAACCTTTCTCTCTAGCTTTCCTTTGCACGTCGTTTGATATTTCCAGGAAAGCCTTGGCTTTGCCACGGTGACCCACTGTCCAGCTGGAGAGGGGCGGGACACGCACGCATCACATTGGCCTGTCAATCATTACCCGACCTTCCGTTCACTCTGAAACATGACGTCAGGACTGTGTCTGCACCTATGGCATTGAGGGCCCCGAGCCAGAACTGTACCTATACATATGGCCTTAAGGGCCTGACATGGGGTCTGTGTCTGTACCAATGGCATTAATGGCCTGCCATGGGGACTAATTGTCCCTGTGGCATTTAGGACTCTGACATCAGGACTGTGATTTGTACCTATAGCATTAAGGGCCTGAAGTCAGAACTGTATCTGCACCGATAGCATTTAGGACTCTGACATCAGGACTATCTGCACCGATAGCATTTAGGGCTCTGACATCAGGACTATCTGCACCTATAGCATTAAGGGCTTGTAGTCAGAACTGTATCTGCACCGATAGCATTTAGGACTCTGACATCAGGACTATCTGCACCTATAGCATTAAGGGCTTGTAGTCAGAACTGTATCTGCACCGATAGCATTTAGGACTCTGACATCAGGACTATCTGCACCTGTGGCATTATGGGCTCTGACATCAGGACTATCTGCACCTGTGGCATTAAGGGCTCTGACATCAGGACTATCTGCACCTGTGGCATTATGGGCTCTGACATCAGGACTATCTGCACCTGTGGCATTATGGGCTCTGACATCAGGACTATCTGCACCTGTGGCATTAAGGGCTCTGACATCAGGACTATCTGCACCTGTGGCATTAAGGGCTCTGACATCAGGACTATCTGCACCTATAGCATTAAGGGCTCTGACATCAGGACTATCTGCACCTGTGGCATTAAGGGCTCTGACATCAAGACTATCTGCACCTATAGCATTAAGGGCTCTGACATCAGGACTATCTGCACCTATAGCATTAAGGGCTCTGACATCAGGACTATCTGCACCTGTGGCATTATGGGCTCTGACATCAAGACTATCTGCACCTATGGCATTAAGGGCTCTGACATCAGGACTATCTGCACCTGTGGCATTAAGGGCTCTGACATCAAGACTATCTGCACCTGTGGCATTAAGGGCTCTGACATCAGGACTATCTGCACCTGTGGCATTAAGGGCTCTGACATCAGGACTATCTGCACCTGTGG
>JAPMUY010002987.1:0-20000 GCA_026901105.3 Galaxias olidus | reverse complement strand
ATATATATATGCATATATATATATATATGTAATATATAAATATATATGCGTACATATATATATAAAAACATATATATATATATATAATGTATATATATATATATAATGTAAACACAATATAGTTTTATGGAGATGTGGAGTTAGAATGGCCTAGATAATGTAAATAAATTGTAAGAGTGAGGCCCTGAGTGTCACACACACACACACACACACACACACACACACACACACACACACACACACACACACACACAATGAGCCTTTACACACACACACACACACACACGCTGCCATTACCATCACACTTTATCTCTCTCTTTCACACACACACACACACACACACACACACACTGCATTTACACACACGCATTTACACACACACACACACACACGCTGTATTAATACATCACACTTTATCTCACTTTTCTCCGGATCGTTGGTGACCTGGACACACACACACACACACACACACACACACACACACACACACACACACTATTGACGTTGAAAAGGAGGCTCGTTTGGTTCTAAGGTCAATCATCCAGAACATATTCTACAGACCAGAAAAAAGAGACGTCTCAGAGAACATATAATGGACACTGCAATTAGCTTTCGTTTCCACGACAACAATAAGCATCAAGGTTCTTTCAAATCCACCAGAATTCCAAAAAGCCGGTCTGGTCCAACCGACGTCTTCTAGCCACCGTCCCCACGTCATGCTGAGGCCGTCTCTTCACTGTGGAGTCCATCAATCAGTCAATCTGTAGTTTAAAGTTAACCAGCCGTCTCTTCACTGTGGAGTCCATCAATCAGTCAATCTGTAGTTTAAAGTTAACCAGCCATCGATCACATGTTGGTTCCCTGATCAGTCTCTCCTTCACTCCTCAATCAGTCAATCTGTAGTTTAAGACACAGCACATCACTACACTGTGTGAGGTGGTCTTAACTGTGTTTAGTCAAAATAAGACATCTCTACACTGCTGGGGTACAGTGATTAAGTGTAGAGTAAGTGTTAAGACACAGCACATCACTACACTGTGTGAGGTAGTTTGAACTGTGTTAGGTCAACACTACACTGTCTGAACGGGGATTTAACTATGTTAAGGCAACATAAGACATCTCTACACTGTGTGAGGTAGTTTGAACTGTGTTAAGGCAACATAAGACATCTCTACACTGTGTGAGGTAGTTTGAACTGTGTTAAGGCAACAGACTAAAATACAATCTCAGCTGTATACTGTATCACTGGGTTAGGGCTATTGGTAAATACACTGTGTGTAGTCACTGGGTTAGGGCTATTTAACTGTGTATACTGTAACACTACATTGTGTGAACTGGGTTAGATTTAAACACAATCTCAGCTGTATACTGTACGTCACTGGGTTACTATTGGTAAGATACATCACTCCAATCTGCTGTGAACTGGTTAGGGCTATTGGTAAACACAATCTCAGCTGTATACTGTATGTCACTGATTTGGTAAATACAATCTCAGCTGTATACAACTGGGTTAGGGCTATTGGTAAACACAATCTCAGCTGTATACTGTACGTCACTGGGTTAGGGCTATTGGTAAATACAATCTCAGCTGTATACTGTATGTCACTGGGTTAGGGCTATTGGTAAACACAATCTCAGCTGTATACTGTACGTCACTGGGTTAGGGCTATTGGGTTACGTTATTTTTACTTGTGCTTGAGTCAACATTATCGACAACTACTTGCCTGAGTACGATTTTTCAGTACTCTTCCCACCTCTGTCTACTGCAGAAGGAAAAAGAACAGATATATTAAACAAGACTATAATAATCATGTTGCTTACCAATAGACCTCTTTTTCCGATAGACACATAATAAAATCAACGAAAGCAAAAGTAAAACTGCAATGCTGACCCAGCAGCAGACAAAATAAGAGTGACAGCTGCCCTCATCAAAAAGAAAACCTGAAAAGACAAAACCTGACTCATTAACTACATCATTACACAGTGAAATTACACAATGAATACACAATTAACAGAATCTGTAACAGTTGACTATTTGATTACGTTTATATTAATTTGTGAAAAATGACAGTTTGTTTTAACAATCGCTTCGGCACTCATTTCAGAACCTTGCGCTAATTTTTCAAGCTCTTACACAACACTCAAAACTGCCTCTACTTGCAACAAAGGCGTGTTGTTTGTTCAAAATCTAGAATTTTGCATTAAACTACCTATAATATAGCTTTAATACTCACTTAATATTATATTATACCTATAATATAGCTTTAGTACATGCTTAAAGTGGCTGTATGTAGTTTCTGGATTTGGGAACCCCTACCGTTTGCTTAGTGGAATAGTTTACCTAACCGTCGCAAAGAGGAAATGCAGAATGCTCGTGGTCACTACATGTTTCTAGCACAATGAACGACTATATTCCAAGTATTATATTATTTTCCTGATTTAGTGACGCTTTTCCTTGGGTCATAAAGCAATTCGTCACAGTTTCGCGGAAGATCATAACCGGTGGCAGACAGAATTTGTGTTAATATTGAGACTTCAAGACGACTGATCTGAACGGCGATTTTTTCATTCTCCCATAGACATTACAATGTGCAAACTGTAGAAAGGTAGTGATTACACATTAATACAAAAAAAGTCGCATATAGCCACTTTAATATCTTTGAAGAAACCTTGCAACTTCAGAATCATTATTTTTTACAAAGAAATCGTACCAGGAACATGAATATCTGCTGCCCTCTGGTGGTCGGTCATCTTTAGTTGAACTCTGCAAGTAAACCTGTTGGTGTCAGTCTTCTCCACTCTGATTGTACT
This sequence comes from Galaxias olidus, assembly GCA_026901105.3. Taxonomy (NCBI): domain Eukaryota; kingdom Metazoa; phylum Chordata; class Actinopteri; order Galaxiiformes; family Galaxiidae; genus Galaxias; species Galaxias olidus. The sequence continues at coordinate 17,189 of JAPMUY010002987.1, read as the reverse complement.
GGTCACAGCGAAAAGGCCATTAACGTTAACATCTGTGGGTCCAGCAGAGAGGACGTGTCCCTCACTGTCCACCCAGTCCACCTCAGGATTATACAGTGAGGCTAAAACCTGGCACTGAAGATCCACCCTTCCCTCTCCATGGCCAATGATAGAGAGTTTGGGATTGGACACTGTAGCTGCAACAGAGAACAGAGAGAGATTCCATTGTTGGGTCAACATAGTATGCCTCCCTGTCTGTGTGTAATGTTACCATGACCACCACCATAGTACAGTCTGCGTGTAATGTGATTATGCTAGAGTGACCACCACCATAGTACAGTCTGTGTGTAATGTGATTATGCCCACCACCATAGTACAGTCTATTCGTGTGTAATGTGATTATGACCACCACCATAGTACAGTTTATCTGTGTGTAATGTGATTATGACCACCACCATAGTACAGTCTATTCGTGTGCAATGTTGCCATGACCACCACCATAGTACAGTCCTCTCATTACAAAGTGTTTACCTCATTAAGACCTCGTTCATGATCAGACTTGATTGATTACGGTGTCTTACCAACGTTAAGCTGAACGAACGCTTCCTTCCCCCGGCTGCTGTTGAGTGATGGTAGGAAACACCTGTAGCTCCCCTCATCTGAGAGGTTCACCTGGGAAAGCCTCCTGGGCTCCTCCTCTATTCCTCTTAACACCTCCTGGGTAATTCTGACCAAACTGCTTTAGTTCTAAGGTAATAGTATATAGTATATAACCTATTTGAAATGGTAACTCGTTGTCTATACACACTATAGGAACGAGCAGTTGTCACCCCTTTTTGTTGTAGTATTCAGTTTATTTGCAGGTGTAGCGTGTGCTAGGCAGTTTTAGAAATAGTTAAGTTAGGGCCTGTAGTTTTGTTTCTTTTATTTGACAATCTGCTCGTGCGGCTCTTCTCCACCTTATTTGTACTGTTCACAGTTTGCACTGTTGTACAATAAATACACCCCCACCTGGGGTTTTCCTTATCTTTACATCTCGGTTTGGAAATTCCCTCATTCACTACACATCCCACTAATAACAATAATAATAATAATAATTTAATTTAGTTTTTTGTGCTTTTCTACAGATACAGCGCTTTACACAAATTTGTAACTTAATTCAATTAATAACACAGAATGAAATGGAGCGACAGCTATCAAACACAACACTCAATCTGAGTGATACCACTGGAGCCAATTTGCGCCAGACTTGCTCACCCAACATATTACAGGTAGTATGAAGCAAATCACTAGTACGAACACTGTGTTGCGCTCCCCTCCATACTCCTCGCGTTACCTTCACGTAGGGGAGGTTGTGACACTCAGTGGCGTACTTTTAATAATGTAACTGAACCAGGAACACAACAACAAGGAGTGCAGGGACAGGAACTTATGTAGTGACCAGGTGCAAACAATGAAACAATGATCGCTCCGCGCAGGGCTCAGCCCGGAGCTGTCCATGGTGCTGGTCTGTGTCCCTGCCGTGCTTCAGGGACCTCTTTGCGCCCTCTGGTGGAGGGTTAGGGTATGTGGTGCAAATATAGCGCAATAAGGTTAAGGGTTAGGGTTCACCCTAGGCGCCCTCTGGTGGAGGGTTAGGGTTTTGATTAACCCTATGCGCCCTCTGCTGGGTTAGGGTTAACCCTCTGCGCCCTCTGGTGGAGGGTTAGGGTTTTGGTTAACCCTATGCGCCCTCTGCTGGGTTAGGGTTAACCCTCTGTGCCCTCTGGTGGAGGGTTAGGGTTAACCCTCTGCGCCTTCTGGTGGAGGGTTAGGGTTAACCCTCTGTGCCCTCTGGTAGAGGTGGAGACTGCTGGACCGTGACACAAATAGTGCTGTCAACAAGAGAAGGTAAAAGAAAACACAAGTCAGGAAGATAAATGAGTGCATCCATGACCCAGTGGGTAAGAGCATAGCAAATGCCACATTAAACGTCATAAAACAAATTCAGTGTATCCAAAACCTAAACTACAGTACATAAAAAATATGAGTACATCCAATGCATGTGCAAGCAGTGCATGTTCGACTGGAGGTATTGGAGGGTGCAGTTCCAGTCATAGACCAATAGGCTACCACAAGTGACTCGAATTTGATGTGTGCCGCTACCAGCAACTGAAGTGCGTGGAGCAGAGAAGTGGGTTAGGGTTAGGGTCAGGGTAAGCCAGTGCAGTGTGTGGAGCAGAGTAGAGGAGTGGGTTAGGGTAATTTTCTAGATCCACAATTGAGAGCTTTGGCTCAGCTACAGCACCTGCATAAAACCATCTACATAAGTATACAGTGCTGTGCAAAAGTATTTGTTCCCTTACAGATTTCTTCTGTTTTTGCTTTTTGGTCACACTTACATTTTTCAGATCATCAAACAAATATTAATATCAGACAAAGACAACCTGAGGGAATACAAAATGCAGTTTTTAAATGATGATTTCATTTACAGTGCCTTGCAAAAGTATTCACCCCCCTTGGCATGTTACTTATTTTGTTACATTACAACCTGTAATTTAAATGTTTTTTTAATCTGAATTTTATGTGATGGATCTGCACAAAATAGTCTAAGTTGGTGAAGTGAAATGAGAAAAAAATGTATATTAAAAATTATTTTTAAAAATAAAAATCTGGAAATTGGCATGTGCACATGTATTCACCCCCTTTGCTATGAAGCCCCTCAAAAGTTCTGGTGCAACACATTACCTTCATAAGTAACATAATTAGTGAAATGAAGTCCACCTGTGTGTAATCTAAGTGTCACATGATCTGTCAGCATAAACACACCTTTTCTGAAAGGTCCCAGAGGCTGCAACACCACTAAGCAAGAGGCATCACACCATGAAGACCAAGGAGGTCTCCAAACAAGTCAGGGACAAAGTTGTTGAGAAGTACTAGTCAGGGTTGGGTTATAAAAAAATATCCAAATCTTTGATGATCCCCCGGAGCACCATCAAATCCATCATCTTCAAATGGAAAGAACATGGTACCACAACAAACCTGCCAAGAGAGGGCCGCACACCAAAACTCACAGCCCGGGCAAGGAGGGCATTAATCAGAGAGGCAGCACAGAGACCAAAGGTAACCCTAAAGGAGCTGCAGAGTTCCACAGCAGAGACTGGTGTATCTGCGCATGGGACCACAATAGGCCGTACACTCCATAAAGCTGGGCTTTATGGAAGAGTGGCCAGAAAAAAGCCATTACTTAGTGTTAAAAATAAGATGGCACGTTTTGAGTTTGCCAAAAGGCATGTGGACGACTCCCCAAATGTATGGAGGAAGGTGCTCTGGTCAGATGAGACTAAAATTGAACTTTTCGGCCACCAAGGAAAACGCTATGTCTGGCGCAAACCCAACACATCCCATCACCCCAGGAACACCATCCCCACAGTGAAACATGGTGGTGGCAGCATCATGCAGTGGGGATGTTTTTCAGCAGCAGGGACTGGGAAACTGATTCGAGTCGAGGGAAAGATGGATGGTGCTAAACACAGGGATATTCTTGAGCAAAACCTGTTTCAGTCTGCCTGTGATTTGAGACTGGGACGGAGGTTCACCTTCCAGCATGACCCGAAGCATACTGCTAAAACGACACTCGAGTGGTTTAAGGGGAAACATTTAAATGTGTTGGAATGGCCTACTCAAAGCCCAGATCTCAATCCAATTGAGAATCTGTGGTCAGTCTTGAAGATTGCTGTTCACAAGCGGAAACCATCCAACATGAAAGAGCTGGAGCAGTTTTGCCTTGAGGAATGGGCAAAAATCCCAGTGGCAAGATGTGGCAAGATCATAGAGACTTATCCAAAGCGACTTGCAGCTGTAATTGCCGTAAAAGGTGGCTCTACAAAGTACTGACTTTAGGGGGGTGAATAGTTATGCACGCTGAAGTTTTCTGTTATTTTCTCCTATTTGTTGTTTGCTTCACAATAAAAAAAAAAATCACATCTTCAAAGTTGTAGGCATGTTCTGTGGATAAAATGATGCAAATCTTCAAACAATCCGTTCTAATTCCAGGTTGTGAGGCAACAAAATATGAAAAATGCCAAGGGGGGTGAATACTTTTGCAAGGCACTGTATTAAGGGAAAAAAAGCTATCCAAACCAACCTGGCCCTCTGTGAAAAAGTAATTGCCCCCTAGACCTAATAACTGGTTGTGCCACCCTCGGTGGCAACAACTGCAATCAAGCGTTTGTGATAACTGGCAATGAGTCTTTCACATCGCTGTGGAGGAATTTTGGCCCACTCTTCTTTGCAGAATTGTTTTAATTCAGCCACAAATGAGGGTTTTCAAGCATGAACGGCCTGTTTAAGGTCATGCCACAGCATCTCAATCGGATTTAAGTCCGGACTTTGACTAGGCCACTCCAAAACCTTCATTTTGGGTTTTTTGAGCCATTCAGAGCTGGACTTGCTGGTGTGCTTCGTATCATTGTCCTGCTGCATAACCCAAGTGCACTTGAGCTTAAGGTCCCGAACTGATGGCCGGACATTCTCCTTCAGGATTTTCTGGTAGAGAGCAGAATTCATGGTTCCATCAATTACGGCAAGTCGCCCAGGTTCTGAAGCAGCAAAGCAGCCCCAGACCATCACACTACCAAAACCATGTTTGACTGTCGGTATGATGTTATTTTCCTGAAATGCTGTGTTAGTTTTACGCCAGATGTAATGGGACGCACACCTTCCAAAAAGTTCCACTTTTGTCTCGTCAGTCCACAGAATATTTTCCCAAGTCTTGGAGATCATCAAGATGTTTTTTTGGCGAATGTGAGACGGGCCTTTGAGTTCTTTTTGGTCAGCAGTGGTTTTCGCCTTGGAACTCTCCCATGGATACCATGTTTGCCCAGTCTCTTTCTTATTGTTGAATCGTGAACACTGACCTGTTCTACGTTCTTTTGTGACCTCCTAGATGAGTCGATGCGCTCTTGGAGTAATTTTGGTAGGCCGGCCACTCCTGGGAAGGTTCACCACTGTTCCGTTTTCTCCATGTGGATTATAGCTCTCACTGTGGTTCGCTGGAGTCCCAAAGCCTTAGAAATGGCTTTGTAACCCTTTCCAGACTGATAGATGTCAATGACTTTGTTTCTCCTGTTCTTGAATTTCTTCAGATCGGGGCATGATGTGTTGCTTTTTGAGATCTTTTAGCCTACTTCATGTTGTCAGACAGGTTCTATTTCAGTGATTTCTTGATTCTACATGTTTGGCAGTAATCATGCAGGCCTGAGTGTGGCTAGTGAAATTGAACTCAACTTTCCAAAAATTGTGGTTAATCACAGTTAATTCATGATTTAAAAAAGGGGGGGGGGGCAATTACTTTTTCACATAGGATCAGGTTGGTTTGGATAGCTTTTTTCCCTTAATAAATGAAATCATCATTTAAAAAAAGCTTTTTGTATTGACTCAGGTTATCTTTGTCGGATATAAAAATTTGTTTGATGATCTGAAACATTTAAGTGTGACAAAAAAGCAAAAACAGAGGAAATCTGTAAGGGGGCAAATACTTTTGCACAGCACTGTATATAGGTGTGTTTGTGACATTGTAACCATTTATATAAGTATATATAGGTGTGTTTGTGACATTCTAACTATTTTGTAATTCCCTATGAGAGACCAGAGAGGCTGCTTAATGTTTATCATAATGAGTATATTGTTCAAATAAAGATGTCACCTACCAACAATGAGTTGAATCTGAGTCTCTTTCACCTGGCTCCCCTAAGAGAGAATTAAACACCTGTACATCCCTTTATCAGAGCGTTTCACTCTGAAGAGTTTCAGAGAGACGTTGCCGTTCTTCAGTTCTCCAGTGAACAGAGTGGTCCTGTATCGGTAGGATGGGTTCTGACCGTCACTAGAGGAGCGGCCATCTTGGTGAACGTGTAAGTGTCTGGGTGTCAGGTCCGGTCTGGACCACTCTATCGTCATGTCAACAGCACTGAGGGCAGGTACCAGGTGAGATGGATGACGTCATGATCAGCTACTGCTACTATTGGTTGAGGGGAACCAATCACCTCAGACTGAGCTTGAAACAAACAAAACAGCAAATGCAGTTATTTATTAAATAGAACAAATATAAAGTAAAAGAAAACCTTTGGTTAAATGCTGCATTGACACAAATACATGTATTCTACATGTTATATATTAATATAAAACGTATAGAATTAAAGCCCATTGTAATTTGAAACAACAAGGCTGACCGATATCTACTATGTTGTCAAGGTAAAAATCCTCGAAGACAAATTAAAGATTTCTTTTACTATGTCAGCAAACAGGTTAAAACACAAGACATGTTAACAGTCCTGCCCATTTTCCTCACTGAACGGACTTGATATTATTCTATTCATATACTATAATAATTATATTATCTATCATAAAGAGACATGATACTTTATGACTATACAGTCGTATGCTATAATTATATTATCTATCATTTTAATAAAGATACATGATATTCTACTATTACTATACTTTGATGTAATAAATGAAACATTCTCCTCCTAGCTTTGATGTAATAAATGAAACATTCTCTACCTAGCATTGATGTAATCAATGAAACATTCACTACCTAGCTTTGATGTAATAAATGAAACATTCTCTACCTAACTTCGATGTAATAAATGAAACATTCTTTACCTAGCTCTGATGTAATAAATGAAACATTCACTACCTAGCTCTGATGTAATAAATGAAACATTCTCTACCTAGCTTCGATGTAATATATGAAACATTCTCTTGCCAGCTTTGATGTAATAAATGAAACATTCCATACCTAGCTTCGATGTAATAAATGAAACATTCCATACCTAGCTTTGATGTAATAAATAAAATATTCACTACCTAGCTTTGATGTAGTAAATGAAACATTCTCTACCTAGCTTTGATGTAATAAATGAAACATTTCCTACCTAACTTGGTGTAATAAATTAATTTTAAATGTCTTCATTCCACATTCCCATAAGTTCATTAGTTCACCTTGAAACCTGAAGTCTAGACTTACTTGTTCCAACACGACAGGTAAAGAGCAAACCAACAACCAGGAAAAAATACTGTAGTTCATATTCACTTTCCTCAAGACAATAATATATCCCCAGCTGTGAGTTAGTTTGAGAAGAGTAAAGACAGCACTATATCCACACCTTAAGGTAGTTTGATCAGAGTAAAGACAATAATACTTTATATACTTAGATTGATTCCATTGAAGCTTGCTGTGGTGATTTGTGTGTGAAAGAGAGTGGGGGAGGAACAGTAGAAACATTGACTTTACTGTATAACTGTATTTATACATTGTAGGAATAAATCAAAGCTCATTGTTACGATTGTGGTTGCCATGTGTGTGTGTGTGTGTGTGTGTAATGATTCCGATGACACTAGAGGTATGGGGATGAAGACTATCATTCTAGTTTGTTTGTGCATTGTTTGACTTGGTGCACAGCAACATGAGATTGGTGTATGTGTGTGTGTGTGTGTGTGGGGTTAGGGGGGTTGGTGTGTGTGTGGGGGGGGGGGTGTATACTTTGTTTGCTGTTGGTGTAGTGTGTGTGCGTGTGTGTGTGTGTGTGTGTGTGTGTGTGTGTGTGTGTGTGTGTGTGTGTGTGTGTGTGTGTGTGTGTGTGTGTGTGTGTGTGTGTGTGTGTGTGTGTGTGTGTGTGTGTGTGTGTAACATAATATCCAATAAAAGTAAAAAATAACAATTTATTTGGTCTTTCTCTCCTACAGCCTCTGTGAGCGTCACTCCTTACAGATCTCAGTTCTTTGCGTACGAGACTATCTCTCTGAGCTGTGAGGAGGAGCAGCAGGGGAGCAGCAGGGGAGCTCCACTGGGTGGAGGGTGGTGGGGGACACCTCTGGAGGGTAGTGTGGTTCTAGTTGGGGGTCTTTTGAAGGCTCCTCCTGTGCCATCAAGGTTGCGTTCCCTTCCCACACTGGAGTGTACTGGTGTGAGTCTGACTCAGGACAACGCAGTGACGCTGTGATCATCACAGTGACCGGTAGGTTCTACTGTCTAACTCCATCACAGTGACCGGTAGGTTCTACTGTCTAACTACATCACAGTGACTGGTAGGTTCTACTGTCTAACTACATCACAGTGACTGGTAGGTTCTACTGTCTAACTACATCACAGTGACTGGTAGGTTCTACTGTCTAACTACATCACAGTGACTGGTAAACTGGAAAATCCACATGCTTCATAGTTGCAGTGTTGTTTATATTCTCTTATATGTAAGTGTTTGTTGTATTTATCTAAAAGCTAAGGCACTGCTTACGTGAAGCATTTGGAGAGGAGGATGGGTTAAACGGTGGGGTAGGAGGAGGAGGGGTGAGGGGAGGAGGAGGAGGGATGAGGGGAGGAGGAGGAGGATTGGGGGAAGGCGAGGAGGGGAGGGGGATGAGTGTGGATAAAGAGGGGTGATAAGGTAAGATGAGAGGGGGGAGGGTGGCTGAGGATGAGAGGGTGAGTTTAGGTGAGGATGATAGGGGGTGAGAGGGTGAGGATGAGAGGGGGAGGGGGAGAATGTGTGTGTGTGTGGGGGGGGGGGGGGGTAGGCGGTGGGAGAGGGAGGTGTTATCGGTTTACTTTACTTGCTTTGTTTTCCAATAGTTGTTTAGTATGAAAGTTAGAAAAATAATGGATTTGTGTTTCGTTCAGATGGTGCTGTGATCCTGGAGAGTCCTGTCCTTCCTGTGATGGAGGGAGAGGCTGTGACTCCGCGCTGTCGATACAAGACAACTCCCTCTGACCTCACCGCTGGCTTCTACAAAGATGGCTCCCTCATCAGGACTGAGTCTACAGGAGAGATGACCATCCCTGCAGTGTCCAAGTCTGATGAAGGCCTCTACAAGTGTCATCACTCTGACCTGGGAGAATCACTAGAAAGCTGGCTGGCAGTGAGAGGTGAGAGAATGGCTCTTACAGTGTTTAGGTGTTGTATAAGTGTTTTGTCGTGTCTGTGGTTTATTCATAACTGTGTTGATTTTTCTCCTCATGACCAGCTGTGTCTCTATCTCCTCCTCCTCTTCCTTCTCCTCCTCTTCCTCCTCCTCCTCCTCCTTCTCCACCTCCAGCTCCCATCATGTCTCTGTCCAGACTGATCTGTCATCTAGTGGTGGCGTCTCCATACCTGCTATGTACCATCATACTGGGGGTCAAATACCACCGCAGGAGTCAAGGTTGGAAACTCCTAAAACACACACACACACACACACACATACACAGAGAGAGAGAGAGAGAGAGAGAGAGAGAGAGAATATAGTGGTAGTGTTTAAGGTATTGAGGTAGAAGGGATGTGTGATCCTGTTTGTGTTCCAACAGCTAGGACTAAAGAAGAGAAGAGAAGCTGTGATGATGTCGTCATGGAAACATCTATTTAACCAAACACAAAACCATCACAGTCAACTTGCACTTACACTGATAGGAAATTAAACGTCTTAAAATGTTAAATGTTTTATAAAACCCATAATCTATGTAGATAGTTGCTCTAGTAATAGTTAGACTCCTTTAACACAAAACCATCCAAGTCAACTCACTTACACTCCTTTGATTTTAAACATCTTAAAATGCACAAAACCATCCAAGCCCCTCATAATGTATGTTACTTATACATAGGTTTGATCATGAAATGTTAAAAATAACAAGATGAATATAATAATGTTACTTATTACATTGCTGCATGCAAACAGATGTTAAAAGTATGAAAGTGTACAAATATTAATCTGGGCCACAAATAGCCTATCCTTTCATGCTGAGGATTTCTAGCCATATACTCACACGATGTAATGACTTATGTGGAGAAACATTCACTTGTGGAAGGAACATTGCTTTGCATGACTAAATCAGAGCAAGAAGGTCCTGGCTTGATATGTAACCTCCATAAAATATTCTTCACTGTTTTTTTAAAGTTTAAACAGTCAAATAAAGAAATCCAATTGGAAAGCCAATTGTTCAGCTTATCATCTGTCATTGTAATCTATTTTCTATCTCTGTGTGTATGCGTTTGTGTCTGTCTGCGTTAGTCATGCACGGATCGCTGGCCGGGTCATTAAAGTGATCGCTTGTATTAAGATCTCATGGAAAATATTAATGACATTATCTAAAATATATTTTGAGATTAATTTAAGATAGACACGTAAAATTTATTTTTGCACGGTGCTAAGCAAAAGGAAAGTAGAAGGGGGTGTTTTTCAGGCAGGAACTGGGAGACTAAAACAAACAAAATTCTCTGGTCTGATGAAACCAAGATTGAACTCTTTGGCCTGAATGCCAAGCGTCATGTCTGGAGGAAACCAGGCACTGCTCATCACTTGGCCAATACCATCCCTACAGTGAAGCATGGTGGTGGCAGCATCATGCTGTGGGGGTGTTTTTCAGCGGCAGGAACTGGGAGACTAGTCAGGATCAAGGGAAAGATGAATGCAGCAATGTACAGAGAGATCCTTGATGAAAACCTGCTCCAGAGCATTCTGGACCTCAGACTGGGGCGAAGGTTGACCTTCCAACAGGACAACGACCCTAAGCACACAGCCAAGATAACAAAGGAGTGGCTTTGGGACAAGTCTGTGAATGTCCCTGAGTGGCCCAGCCAGAGCCCAGACTTGAACCCGATTGAACATCTTTGGAGAGATCTGAAAATGGCTGTGCACCGACGCTCCCCATCCAACCTGATGGAGCTTGAGACGATCTGCAAAGAAGAATTGGAGAAACTGCCCCAAAATAGGTGTGGCAAGCTTGCAGCATCATACTCAAAAAGACTTGAGGCTGTAATTGCTGCCAAAGGTGCTTCAACAAAGTATTGAGTAAAGGGTGTGAACACTTATGTACATGTGATATTTTAGTTTTTTAGTTTTAATACATTTGCAAAAAATTCTAAACTTTTTTCACTTTGTCATTATGCGGTATTGTGTGTAGAATGTTGAGTAATTTCTTTTATTTAATCCATTTTGGAATTAGGCTGTAACATAATAAAATTTGGAAAAAGTGAAGGGGTATGAATGCTTTCCGGATGCACTGTATAGTACAGTGAGTATTGGACTTCAGGGCTCTAGACTGCCACCAAAAATCTGTTCACTGCCACTAAATAAAATATTGGTTGTTGTGCTGCCATTTGATTTTCTGTAGTGTTTTTTTTTTTTTTAATCATGATCATTATTAAAATCCTTTAGTTTGATTATTTATTCTCCTAATTTAAAATACCTACTGGCAACATTTCTTTCTTTGTCTCTAGTGCAATATAGTATTCATTGTTGCACCTTTAAGATTTTTCCATTGATTTCACTTAAAAAAAAAAAAAATTACCAGTTTTTGTAGCACTGACCACTAAATGAAAAACTTCAAATGTTAGTCTGGAGGCCTTGACTACAAGAGAGTTGCAAGCCTGCAAAGGTAGTTATTTAAAGCTTTCAATGGATCCATTGGGTTCTGGGGGTGTGGTTACAGCAAATGCACAGTTGGCATGGCCTAGGGTAGTAGGGCCCGATGTTATATATTTTCATGGGGCCCCAAATGTCTGGCGGCACCCCTGGTTCCAGAATGCAAAATTTCAGAAAGTGTCCCAGTTTACCAATTCTCACAAAACGGGTTAGGGTAGACGAACAGTGCTGAGTTTAGAGGTGTGGTATATTGAAGCATAATGCAAATGCTTGTAACAATGGTAACTCATTCTGTTTGATTGCCCTCCTCAAAGTTACTTTACAGATGCAAAACAGAGAAAGAAAGCAGGCAATTGACAGACTCATAAAAAATATAGAAAGTCGGAGTCATGGTTAAAGACAGTTGATCTGGGGTCAATGGATTTCATGCCTGAGATTAACATAGGAAAAGAAGAGGGCCAGAAGTGAGAGAGGTTCTTATGCTAAGATCTACAGATACCACGGACCAGACAACCAATAAGACAAGGCATCAATCCACAATGTATTCAGAGTGAAGGCAGCTGCATGCACTTAGTACCAGCGACCAACGCAGGACTGATCGATATTCTTTTACCACCGGAATTCTCTTCACCTAGCCCATATCTCTTCAAGACCAAAAATGGCGGATTCTAAAAATAGCAGGTAAGGTGTCGAACTTTTCTGGATGATCTTAGCCTATCTATTTTCTAAACCGAAAAAGAGTAATCGGTATTAGGCTACTGTTACGATCCGGTTTAATGTTTGGCGATGCGCTCTCTTTCCACTGAAACAAATGCTAACTTTTATGCGAAATGAACAGAGCACTCACATTTACAGTTTAAATTATATCGGATTGTAAATCTTATTTTACAAATAATTTCTCTCACTCTTAGGAAAACTAGACCCTACATGGACTGCCGATATTGTAAGAAGCCACAGCTGTCCTTGAGTACACACCTGAGCCAGGTCTGCATGAAGGGGATGGATCATGCAGCACGGGCTGCAGAAATCGAGTTAGCCAGAGAATCGCACAATCAATGGACGAAGCATGGGAGAATTTGGGATTACGCCTGGTTGACGGCGACAATGCCAGAGACCGCCCGTGACACTATGGTAAAAAGTCTATTCAAACGCGGATTTCACCTCATCAATGTGCCGGCTAACGTGATGGATCAACTTGAGAACGAGTGGTGAGTGCATTAACATTGCCATTATGTATAGGCTACTAAACCATCCCTTAATGTAGCTGTATTTATTAGTGTGCCCACTTTAGTACTCTCGCATACTTTATTATTATTTTTATTATTATTTTTTCTTCCGTACATTTTTCCGTCAGTCGTATCTCAACAACCGCACATGCCACACATACTGTTCATACATCAAAACGTGCGTCCTGGTCCGTAGGTGTGTGCTTTTTATACTGTTAATTGACATAATGTAACATTAATTTAATATTTAATAAACATAAAAAAAGCCATTTTTCAAACTTTAATTTTAAGAATTCCGTACCTCAGCAACCGTACATGCCACACATATGGTTCATACATTTAAACGTGCGTCTTGTTACGTAGGTCTTTGCTTTTTCAAAATCTTTCATTTATAAGTTGCATATTTTTTAATTATTATTAATTAACCGGCTCAGCTTGGCCAGCTTAGTCAACGTACTAAAAATCATATTGATACATCCCATAATTTTGAGGCGATGAGTGCGTACAAATGCTGTTAAGAACATGATTACGTTGTCCTCCAGTAAAACAAGTACATTGTTGGTCCAATATTAACCATCCCAATCATAACCCGCTGCCCATGACCATGGATTCTTCTTTTTTTATTTCATGTAAAATTGCCCCGTGCTTATGCCGTTTTATTTTTGGTTTCAGCTCTGAAGTGGATGTTCATGTTGCACATCCACCCGCCACCCACTGGCAGCAACTGCGTACACGGGCGGCACCTACAATGGGGAGGATTCGTGAGCGACTACAGAAGGGCGAGTCTGTAGAGATGAAACACACAACTCTGCTCAGAAACGCCTGCATAGCGATTCTGACGCAGCAGAACGCACTGAGCTCAGAGAATGTGGAGGAATTTAAGGTATAAATAGATTTGTATTATGATTATTATGATGGAACATGTTCAGCTGGATATATGACCAGAGAAATTATGTATTGTTTAGAATGTAACACCTGCCTTTATAATTTCGAGGACAAGGACTGGAACAACCGACAGTTTCTCAGTGATGGTATCGTCATAAAAGTGAATGAGGACATAGTGACATTAAGTCAAGCAGAAGCAGAGGTGAGTTAAAGTTGACAATACCTTTCCCTATATCATTTTTCTGGGCTTGTTTGGATAACTGAACTCGTGCTGAAAGTAACCTTTCATATTGCCATTTTCAGATGTTTGACTGCTACTTCACCCACGTAAGGCCCATGTCCCTGAAACAGCAAGCCCCGCACGTAGATGATGAGGGCCACTTCTTTCTGGCGGAACATGGAGGGCCCCTGAAGAACATGTCCCAGCAATGGAAACGTCTGTCAGAACAGTGAGTCATTTCACTTATTATTGTATTATTTTCCCTGCTTACCTATTAACTTTTAGTAATCGCTGTAACTATGCCCAAACTATGATTTGCTTAGTTGCTTTGCTGTTTCCAGTCTTCCAATCCAATGCTCACCCGTTTGTGGTTTTGTGTTCCACAGCTTTATGGAGTCACCTACAGTACGCAAGTACCCAACTGGGTCCTCCTCAGCCAGCAGCAGTAGTGTGCCTCAAGCACCAGGGAGTCAGGAGAGGTAAGCACACTATGCCATTATTAATATCTCCAGACATTGTGTTCATATGAGAACAAAATGGCAAATTACCCAGTATAGGGTTGCTTGGAGTTTTTCCATGCGCACACTTTGGTGGAATAAAGGGTTGCAATTTAATTACTTATTTAATTTATTTCAGTGGGGCGGTGTCAACCGCAGTGAAGCGCCCGGCCACCGTAAGTGACTGGTATGACTTCCTCAAATGGTTTCCTGTCACCTTGAATGGCAACGCACCCACCAAGGACACTTGGGGAACCGGAGTGAAAGAGAACTACAGGTATTACCAGAAGTGGCGACACGAGCAACACAAGCTGCGCATCAAACATATCCTGGGTAAGGTTCTTGCATTGCATTTTATGAGGAAGTGGAATGGTGTGCCCTAATACACATAGTGAATTTTGCCCTCAATGGATCCCTGAAACTTTTCCAGAGCAAGACGATATTATGCCCTATCATTTATAGATATCTTAATGAGATATTATACGTTATATTATATTTTTATTTGCTAGAATAGACTCGTCATCGTATTGTTCCTCTTTTTATTACAGAAAACACTTCATCCAGGAACTCCACAGAGTCACGGCTCCAGAGGCAGATCGACCGTCAGAACTGGCAGTCGAACATTCCGTCAGTGGACGAGGTTCTCCAGGCGATAACCTCTCCCCAAAGAACTCCAATAGGGGAAGACGAGGCCATAATGGAGTATGTGAGGGAGCAGAAGTGGAGAGGGCTCAGCTTCAAAGATTTCGGGCAACCGAAAGGCAAAGGTAATTCAATCTGTTTGCTTGTGCCTGTTTCTGTTGGAGTGGGCTTGGCAATAGTCTTTCAAAATTGAAGTAAACATGTCCCACAACACTTTGTTCTTCTGTCTTCACAGGAGTCGTTGCCACCATGCCATTTGCCAAGGGAGATGTTGTTTGCGATTATCATGGCAAACTCATATCTGAGGCAGATGGAAAGCAGCTCCTGCAGCAACAGCACGACACAATGGGGTACCTGTTCTTTTTCAAGGGCTCAGAGGGCATCAGGCGCTGCGTGGACGCGCAGGCCAACACTTGTCCGTGTCACCCCGGCAGGGACACTTTTGGGAGGCGCTTCAACCACTCGGGAAAGATGTCTAACATCAAACCGGCAATGTTTTCGATGCGTTTCCCGGAAGGCCAGGAGGATGCCATTCTTTTCCTGGCAACCAGAGACATTGCCGTGGGCGAAGAAATGATGTGTGACTACGGGGTCCGACCACATTCTTTCCAGGGGGAGGGAAGCGACTTGACCTGGCTGAAGGAGTAGTTTCTTTTTCAATCAATCAAATTGCTGCATATTTTTTGTTTGATACACATTTAATTTATTATAAGACACTATGTTTCATAAAAAAATGCCTAAAATTATTGCAACACAATATTAGAGCCTTACGCAGGCAGACACCCCTGGACGCACATACATACTTGGGCACCGCTGACAGAATTTTTACTTAAAGTTAAATTTCTACTCACTTTTTGTACATCCTGTTTTGTTGTTCAATGCTGGCCTTGTATGCAGTCTTTTCAAATGGGGAGAGGGATAAAAACTGTCCTTTGTTTCTGTTCCAATGCATCGTGGATACAATAATAACTAACAAGGAAAGGGGCTGTTTTCAATCTGCATAGGAATCCTTGCAAAAACTTGCTGCGTGTGCAATAGCTACTGGTGCCGATGCTCTTTCTCACTATGTGTTTGGCAGACAGCCCTGGCCCACCGTTTCAAGTTCAACATCAACTTGATAGTATCATAATGCCTGTAATAAACTCAAACCTTTGAATGAAGAGAGACATAGAGAGGGTTTCCTTGTGTCTTCACTCGTTCAGCTGGTAGAGAATTGGGCTCCGTGCACTTGTTGAAATCATCACATTTCTACATAATGATTTGCATTATTATTGTTTATTGATTGCCATATTAGTTATTGCAGTGACATAATCATCTTCATCATATTCGAGAATATGATCGGCATCACGATCTGGTCGGTTGATCTGAATGTATGACACCCCCTTCATCAAATTATTCGCTCATCATTAACTTGCTGTCAACTGATAATAAAGACTACTGTCAATCAAATTGCTCAATTATTAACATAATATAGGAACATGAATGCCGCACTGTAATAACTGCAATCATAATCCTGGTCATTGTAAAAAGCGTAGTCTAGGAATGTACTTCACCGGTGCAGCTGACACTTGACTCTTGATCCTCACAGCTGTACACATGATACCTAACTCTCTCTGTCAGTGTGTGTGTGTGTGTGTGTGTGTGTTAGAGAGAGTGTCCCGCCCGCTCAATCTGACCCTCAGCTCTTGTAGTTGGGTCGTCTCAGCACAAACGCTCCCAGCTCCTCAAACAGCACTTCCAGCCGGTCCATCCTTACGCTTGTCTCGGCTTGAACTGGGGTGGGAGATGACAACGATAAGTGAGAGAAGGAACACGTGAGGGAACACATTTTTACTTGTCAAGTGTCTTGGGTTACTTGAGTTATTATCCTGTTATTATAATTATTGCTAATGGTGAACTATAAGAGGAGCGGAGAGGCGTCTGTCAGCTCTTTGGCCCCAAAACTGTGGAATTCCATTCCGAGCCATATTTGGGAGGTTTATTCAGTCACTGCTTTGAAAAGGGATCTTTAAAACGCACATTCTGAATAAGGCTTTTCTTAAAACATTAACTTTAAATTTGAAAATAGTAGAACTATGATTGTAAAACAGCATAAAATTACAAAGTATTTAGAAAACAATAATTATCAAAATAATATAAAAAAAAAATATATATATAAAAAGAATAAGAATAAGAACAATTTAAAATAAATAAATAAATAAAATGAAATAAAAAAATTTATATTTAATAGAATACAGCTTAATTGTCACACATCTACCCTTAACTTTTAGCATATTTATACTTAATGTTTAATTAAAAACCTTATTGAAAAGTTGCGTTTAAGATCCCTTTTAAAAGCAATGACTGATTCAGCCTCACGAA
>JAPMUY010002984.1:235000-243698 GCA_026901105.3 Galaxias olidus | reverse complement strand
TCCCTTTTGAAGAAGAATGAATAAATCAGCCTTCCACAGCATGATGTTATTTTATTTATTTCGTAACAGCTAACATCTCCCTCTCCAAACTAAAGTGTTGACTATAATCCACAGCGCCGTGATGCACATGCATACACACATACTATACATCTTTCTTTTGCACAGACTTCACACAGAGTGCAAATGGACGTGAGTGCGTGGAGCCTGCAGTCCCACATGTAATAAGCAGATAATTAAACTCCTCTGACAATTACATCATGCATTATCAGCCCTAATCCACTTCCATTACTTCCAATCAATGACCTGGCCACAACAGGGCTCTCCCTCTCTCTCTCTCTCTCTCTCTCTCTCTCTCTCTCTCTCTCTCTCTCTCTCTCTCTCTCTCTCCCTCTCCCGGATGGGGGCGGCCGGGGCATCTGCTGCTGGGGCTTGTACCGAGCCGGCTCTCTCCCTGGCTCCTGCTGCTGCTGCTGGGTCCCAGGACCAGCAAAGTGCTCTTAGTGACACCAACACCCTGCATGTAGAAGGAGACACGGAGGAGGCTGAGGTACTTAGCTCGAGGTGGGGGAAAGGAGGAAAGGGAATTAGGCTCGCTAAATAGAGTGATTTAGCCTCTCAATGTGATGAGTCATGTTTTTAAAGTGTGGCTGTTTTCTTCTTTTTTTGACTTTTTTTCCGGTAAAGGCTTGCATGTTCATCTCCAGTTTGGATGTAACATTATTCTTTGACCGTGTTTAATCATTCTAAATAGACAGGTTTATGTCTTCTTGAAGCATAACGATTGTTCGTATGATTGTGCATTGTGTCATATGATGTTACATACCGACTTGCTAGTGAACAAAAACAAAGAAGAACGCTCTAGGTCATTTCACATGTTACGCGCCACGAGAGCGTTGTTTAGTGCTCAGAATGTTGTTGAGGGTTTCATTCTGTCATATGCTCAGACATCAAGGATATAGCATTCTCTGATGGGATTCTTACATGTAGGCACACACCACTCTTCCTTGTAGCATGTTTCCCGCTCTAGTACCGCTCTAAGTGTAAAGCAAAGTACAAAAAAATGTATGGTCTTCTCTCTGAAATATTGTGAAATATAATTTCAATTAATAAAGCCATGGGAGTTCAAACACAAGGCCAGTGCAATGCCGTATTACTGAATACGAATTAAACATCAGTACGTCTTCCCATGGCCAGGCTCCTTATATCTGGGAACACAACATATATATATATATATATGTATATATATATGTATATATATATATATATATATATATATATTAAAATTGCATAGCAGTGAAGGTCCTAACGAGGAGGCTACAGAGCTGAACCGTTTGCATTTCCATCTCATCGTTGTTTTGAAAAGCAGGCGAATGGGACAGACTTGAGAGAAGCGTAACCAGGTCATATTGCCGGCGTCCTTCTTAGATCATCTAAGAGGGGATTAGCATGCGCATGGACACGTTCAATGTCATCCTGGTGAGGTGTGTGTGTGTGTGTGTGTGTGGGGGGGGGGGGGGGAGAGGTAATGGTGGGCTATGAGAATCTAATTTTGATTAATCTGTCCATTCTGGTCGGGCTGTCAGAGTGGACTGGAGAAGGAGGGATCGAAGACCCAAAGTACAGATTAAATCACCAACCCCATCCAACGCATCCACCAATCTCAGTTTCTCTCTGTTTCTCTCTCTCTCTCCATCCAAACATCTATCCCTGTCACCCCCCCCCCCCCCACCCCCCCCCCCCCCCCCCCCCCCCCCCCCCCCCCCCCCCCCCCCCCCCACCACCCCCCTACTCCACCCCTCTACCCTTCTCCTTTTCACAAAAATTATTACATTACTTGTCCAGGGAACAGCCATTAGCTCGGAACATCTTTTTTTTTTACGTTTTTTTTGTTCGGGTCTGGCAAAGGCAATGCTATTTCACATTATACAGTTGTTAGAGCTCATTTAAACGGAGCCACGGGACATCAGCCGAGGTGAACTCTGCACAGAGGGAGTGGAGGAGGTGTTGATGGAGATTCTGTGCAGGTGAGAAATGGAGAGGGTGCTGGGGGAGAAAGCCCCGTGATCAGATGGATGCTGGAGATTAGCGGGGCATTATTAATGGCCGCCGTAGTGGCCCTAGGTGCTGGAGCTATGGTTCAGGGGTGGCAAAACTACATTTGCTGGAGCAGAGTGGGAAATGTCCTCTTTTTAGAGTTCAGGTTGAAATTGGAGGATTACATGAAATAACATGAAAAAAAAGATGAAAAAAAATACTAGGAAACAGATATGTAAAAAAAAAAAATATTGTGTTTCTCTAACTAGCGTGACATATAGTCTGTAAGAAGCATGGACTCCACAAGACGTACACATTGACCCCGATACCTGGATATTAGCCTTCACTGCTTGGCCTGTATGCTTTCCAGGATCAAACGAGTCACCCCTAAGGGAGTTGGCATGATTGATGCCCCTGTGTCCTGCTGCTTGACTGCATGGCTGCCTGACCTGGCTGAAGGAAGCGGATCCGCTCCACAGCGCCGGGGCTATCCCATCCCCTAAGTCTGCCTGGCGACTACCCCGCGGGACGCCCCTTCATCCAAACACACTCCGTGGAGGTCGAGTAAGTTAGCGGCACTCTGGGTGCCATAACCTGTGACCTTTTGCGTAAGCACTCTCCTATATGGCTGGTGTGTTTGACGCGAGCTGGAGCGGGCCGGCGGCCCTTGAGCCCCCCGTGCTGCCCGGAGAGGTCAATGGGAGACCCTAGGGCTCCTTACGACGACGGCTGATGCGCCGATGGGATACCTGTGGCGTCTGTCCTGTCCGTCAAAGAAGCCTTCGCTGTCTGCTACTGTAGATGGCTTTGGGCCTGGTGGCAGTGCAAACTAAACAACACCTGGGAAAGAAAGTGGGCGTGTCAACTGACAGAAGTATGGATTGCAGAGGCCGAGACAGACATTATGCACAGAACGTTAGAGAAAAGATACAAACCTTTGCACCCAATTCAGTTTCATTTTAATATTATTATTAATACTGAGACGTCATACAATTTACACTGCTTGTGATTCAATTCACATAAGGTAATAGAGAAAGTCCTCAGGTGACCATGCAAGCCTATGCTATTGTATTTGAACGTAATGAGAACCAGACAAAGTGTGTCAAAGATAAAAGAGGTGGAAGGTATGACTAAGGTTATAATGGGGCCGAGAGAAGCCCCAGGGGCCACAGTAATAATCCTTACCCCCTCTCGTCTCTCTCTCTCCTTCTCTCTGCCTCTTAATGGTAAAGTATTCCTGCGACCTCAACATGTTCATTCTGACTCTCTCCGTCTTTCTCTTTCTCAGTCTCCATCACACACACACACACACACACACACACACACACACACACACACACACACACACACACACACACACACACACACACACACATACTAACACACACGCTCCGTCTTTTACATCTGGACGGGTTTAGTGAGATATCCGTGAGGTTTCCCCTCAGACCGTGGATCTATTTTGACCGGATCAATCCATGCTCTCCCCCCTCCATTGTTTCTGCTGTGAGAGATGCACGCTGCAGGGAGAGGAGCCGGGCCTAATGTAGACTGCAAGACGGGGCTAATATTTGCCTCATTGCTATGTTCTTCAGTGAGTATCGATCCGCCATAATATATGTTTAGCTGATCCTGTTCGGAACTCCTTTCAGTAAACAGGCTCGGGTCAATAACAGTCACACAGCGTTTGACTAACACTAAGCCGGCGCGAGCGGTGCCTCGCTGCATCCACAATGAGGAGAGTGCGGCAGAGACGACGCACGTTTAAAAACAAA
Source organism: Galaxias olidus (assembly GCA_026901105.3). Classification (NCBI taxonomy): domain Eukaryota; kingdom Metazoa; phylum Chordata; class Actinopteri; order Galaxiiformes; family Galaxiidae; genus Galaxias; species Galaxias olidus. The sequence goes on along the minus strand of JAPMUY010002984.1, from coordinate 239,892 downwards.
CAAACAAACAAAAAAAAGCAGCTATGGCTGCGCAATTGGAACGGCGGCTGAGGCAGACATGCTAATAGCCACCGGAGTTACCAGACTGTCGTGTAGTGGCGTGTTTGTGTCGTCTCCGAGCGCAGGGCGCCCCCCCGACGCGCACCTGCTGCTGCTGGGTTCATTATGGATTCCTCTAATGGCTTTTTGAGTTTTAATAGCGGGTTTTAGCTTAGTGTGGGTAATGAATCACTCGCTGTCGTCCCTTGTCTAATGAGAGAGCCCACTGTTTCCCAGAGAGGGCTGACGCTAAGGCAGAGTCGTGCGCGGATGGCAGGCAGCTCCGGGATCTCTGCCTGTGGCTATTCATCCGCTTTTTATGTTTGTTTGAGTGATGGATTATTTGAACTGGGTATCTACCTGTTTACGAGCTGCTGCAATAAAGCTGTATATTTGCCTATAGGGTTTTTCTGTCTTGTTAGGGGGACTTGCTAGAAAAATTAGTTGGTAGTATCAGTTTGTGGATATGGTTTCACACATCTCTATGCCCTCTCTCGCCTTAACAGACTGTATGGGAAACAACAGGGGAGGGATGATGATGTTACACACCTGTGGTTCTAATGAGGCCTTCAGCACTAACAGGAACCAGATCCCCCCATCTGTGTTTCCACTTCCTGCCTCATTGGAGACAGGAGACTCACCAGCAAAAAAACATCACCTGGAGAAATCAATGTATTAATTAATCACTTAGTGGGTTATAATCCATCATCAAACATGCATTCATTTTGATTAAAAGTATGGAACATTGAAAAAAAGAAAAGACAACATCTGTTTGGGTATGATTCTAGAAAACAGTGTGGGCAAAGGTTTCACTTGTTGTAGATGGTCAATGTCAATGTATTCTTGATATATTCCATATGAATATGAGAGGTCATGTCAATATGTCTATGGAGTCTGTTTGGTCACATTTTAAAAAAAAAATATAGGAATTTGCCTTAACATAACCAATCAATATGACCTCTACCAATGTATTGGCATAATCAATCACTCCGTCACTTACATGTTTTAAAATTCTGTCTTTCAGCAGGAGGTGACAGGTTGGATTACCATTCATAACACTCCATTCAAAGGTGACCGATATCTTACCAAGAGGATAAGTTTTACATCTAAAATGCTTGATGAAAAATATATAATTCAGCATATACTATGCAAGCCGTGCACTTTTTCTGATGAATTATTGTTACGTTTTTTTGTATTGTGTCTTAAGGTGCACGTTCAATATCTTCAGACTGTCAGGCCAAAAGCAATTGACAGCTGTCTGTTTTCAAATTGACAGCACGATGTCAATGCAATCCCAGTAAAATGATACATGCTGCAAAATAGAGGCCTACAAAAAGAAAGCAGCTATATCAGTGTTTTCTACAAGTAGAGTATATAGCCAAATGGAAATAGTAGCCAGCTAGGGAATTCTTAGAAAAGTTGGCTATACAAGCTCTGTTTTTGGTGGCTTCTACTCAAAGCCAGTTATTCAAGCAGAAATAAATATAGCACAGTTTCACTCACAGACCTTGCAGTAAATGCACATAAAATATAATTTGTTTTATTTCTAAATAAGTCTGTGAATAGGCTTTGACATTTTTATTGTTGACTCCTCCCTGTTGATTTACTCCCTAGCTTTCTGCAATGAGCGGGTTTGACCAAAAATAACACGCTTCTTACTCTTAATATTTACTTTTTTATCAAAGGGGGTAGCAAATAATCTGAAGGGCTGCACTAACTCAGAAGCATTATTTTAGTGTAGATTAATATCATATACTATTAAAAACAATCAGAACATTTACATAATCTCACCACAACTGCACTCCCTCTTTCTTTCAGCAGATTTGTATTTCTACTGTAGGTCTTGTTAATCCTTCAAAGGAATATACCATGCCTATACGCCAACTCTGGACTCTTCATGGAAGCAGGAAATCCTTATTTTTGAAATCAAAACTTCCACACCATTCATTCGTTTCCAAGGTGAAACACTCCACTCCTACATAATGCATCTACTCTATTCTGGCTTTGGACACAATTGCTCCTGTATTTATCTACCATATGCTATTCTAATGCAGTGCCATGAATAAGAAAAAGGCTTCTTCAGACGGGCATTTCTGTGAAACGTTCCCCATCCACTCGTGTATGACATATAGCGTCCAGCCTCACGTAAGTGATGTTCCCATGCGGCGCTGCAAAACCTGCTCTGTTTGTCGGTGGGATTTTCAAATCAATCAGACTGTTTGAGTTATTCACAGTCCAACATCAAAAAGGCATTACTTATCATGGGCTTTTAATTTCAAATACATCTGTCAGCAGACTTGAAATATGGAATCTCCTTACTTTGAACAAGAGGGGAGGGGGACAACATAAATCATGGTGTTTTCATCTTATACTGACTGAGTCTGTTCAGAACCGGCTGTTTCTCAAAGGCCTGGTAAAGATAGAGAGAGAGAGAGAGAGAGAGAGAGAGAGAGAGAGAGAGAGAGAGGGGGGTGATAGTGTGAATGAAAGTAGGAAAGGTAGATAAATGAGTTCTATTGGAGGGTATTACCTACTTTGTTGTGATGCAAAGCAAATCCATTTTAAAAACCATGGTACGTTATGGAGAAAGTGTGTATTTCAACTTTTTTTTTTTTTGCCTGCTCATGAAGTTCATTTTTAATAATGTCAATAGGTTACACAGGGGTACTGCTATCTCCTCAACATACTCGAAAATGTTATTGCATTAAGCATCAGAACGTGAATGTTACGAATAAAAAACAACAACATTTATTCAGGTTTTTCTCAACACACTGTCGTTACATTTATGGATTGTTTGCAGTGTTGTGGACTGTGGTTTCGGCGCAATTTTGCTCTGAAGAAAAGAGACTCCGCGAATTATTCATGTCTACCCATGAGAATTGAGACACCAAATAAATGCAGTGTCTCTCTAAATCCATCAATGTACAACAACATTTCATGTCTATTTCAGACCTTTTAAATTTTTAATTTACCAAGGTAATGAAAATATGCTAATTAGATAGAAGCTATCGACAAAGAATACGTAACACTCCTCACCCATAGCAATTAGAATAAGTAATTATTTAAGCATCATTTTCTGAAGTTGAATTATTAGGGACTGTCAAGTTCACATGGCAGATCATAACATCAGATTATGCTTGATTGAGTGGAATTTACGATGACTAATTTAAATATCAAACTTATCTTTTGACAATGACGGATGAATGTTGGATCAAATAAAAAGGCTTCCGTGAGAAGATTGCAACGCGCTTTATAGAATTTGCCATAGGAAAAAAAAACAAAAAAAAACACTGACGTTCATGTTTACACAAGCAAGCGATTACAGTTTTAGTGCAGCGAGTCCCTACTATAATTCAATGCCCGCATGGGATTTATTTGTAGGAATACTCTGAGGCCGGAGGCTTTGCTCGGAGAGTGAAACAGCACTTGTTCCCAAACTATCGCCTCTCACTCAGCTGCTTCTGATTAGGCAAAAAGGAAACCTTTCAATCCCTCCTCCTCTTTTCAATCCCTCCTCCTCTCCTCAATCCCTCTCTCTTCAGCCAGGGCTTTGTAAACCCCCCCCCCCCCCCCCTGTCGCCCTCCCTCTGTCTATTACGACAGGGCTGCGGAGCCTCTCCCAACAGAGAACTATTCTGAAAGTTTATCAACAGCCCCTAGTCAGTCCGTCCCTCCGTCTTTGTGCTCTCCTCCCTGGGTCCCTTTCTCCCTTCTTCCTCCCCCCCCTCAGGGCCCACTAGAAAGGCAGGCTCTGTCGTGGCGTCAGGGGGGACAAAATGGCGGAATTCATTCCAATCTTTGCGGCTGATTAAACTCCCGTGTGTGAGGCATCCCGGGCCAAATAACAAGCAGAGGATTCATCCCTGGCGTTGTCCTTGTCACCTCGCCGTCAATGGCTGCATTAAAAGCAATTTGTCATGGAATAATGAGCGCTATCAGGGAAGAGGAGCAGTGGGCTGAAGACTGGGGCTCTTTGCAGCCGTCACAGTGAGAGAGAGAGACGTTTATTCGCATGGCAGGCCCCAGTTCCGTGAACTTGTGCGCGCGGAACACAACACACACACAAACACGAGTGCACAAGCACACACACACACACACACACACACACACACACACACACACACACACACACACACACACACACACACACACACACACACACACACACACACACACACACACACACACACGTCAACAACACACTTACTTTGAACTGGTGGTGGGAAGACAGAACGTGGCCTGTTGGTTTTCTTTGATGGATTCCATTCGTTCTCTCCGTAGTCTTTCCACACAACCCCACGTTCTCTAACTCCATCGTGGGGGAGAGACACAGGGTTACTTGAACCACACTCTCACCAAGTCACCCATAACAAGTCGAGCTGTCAGTGAGTCAACCGAGCCCTCTTCGTAACCCTGAGCCGATATCCAGAGAGAATCTAGGTCACACGAAACGTTTTTCGTAACCAACCCATATTACGGTAAAGGGCCGTGAGGCCGGGTTCTCCTCCGACGGCTGCGCTGCCCCCCCGCTGCTCCCCCGCTGCTCGCGCCATGCCACAGGATAGTGCTGACTAATGTGTCTCTCCGTGTGCCTGGCTGGTGCCAGGGCTGATGTAGCGCTGCCAGGAAGTGGTCTGTTAGCAGATATCTGAGGCAAAGGGAATGTCAGCCAAGCTTGACTCACTCAATGCATTAACTTGTGTTTGTTTGTGTTTGTGTTGCTATTTTCGGGGAAGGAAGTCAGGTCAGGAGTGTGTGTGTGTGTGTGTGTGTGTGTGTGTGTGTGTGTGTGTGTGTGTGTGTGTGTGTGTGTGTGTGTGTGTGTATGTGTATGGAGGGGTGGGGGGGTTTTA
>JAPMUY010002984.1:212500-230000 GCA_026901105.3 Galaxias olidus | reverse complement strand
TAAAGCTCTGTAATAACCGACATGGCATCACTTACTGGGAGCAAAAAGTGAAAATAAATGTCTATCCGGAGCGTCTCAGAATTAATATCTCATTATGTTTTCGCATCATCATTTTTTTTGTCTCATATCAAAATGACAGGGAATTACACACTAATTACATACCGCACAAGGGGGCTATTTTCCCATTGCCGGTAAATATGATGTCATCATCATCATCGTCATCCGCTTGGTCCGGGGTCGGGTCGCGGAGGTAGCAGTTCAAGCAGGGCATCCCAAACTTCCCTTTTCCGGGCCACATTAACCAGCTCTGACTGGGGGATTCCAAGGCGTTCCCAGGCCAGTGTGGAGATATAATCCCTCCACCTGGTCCTAGGTCTGTCCGCCCAGCTGGACGTGCCTGGAACACCTCCCTATACTAGATGCCCGAACCACCTCAACTGGCTCCTTTCTACGCAAAGAAGCAGCGGCTCTCAGTCCCTCACGAATGGCTGAACTTCTCACCCTATCCCTAAGGGAGATGCCAGCTTCTCATTTCCGATCCGCGATCTCGAATGACCCACCCTTCATGACCATAGGTGAGAGTAGGAACGAAGATAGACCAAAGAGCTTTGCCTTCTGGCTCATTCTCTCTTAGATCGTCACAACGGTGCGATAGTGCGACTGCAACACCGCACCCGCTGCTCCAATTCTCCGGCCCATCTCTCGTTCCATTTTACCCTCACTCGAGAACAAGACCCCAAGATACTTGAACTCCTTCACCCCTAAATATGATGTGTGATTTCATATTCGTGTCTCATAGGGAAGGGGCCATTCTGATCGGAAAAGTCACCAAATATTTGACCTTTAGATTGTATAACTCTTATGATTTTTGTGTGTTGTATTATCACTCTATTCTGCATAACTTTATCTAAAGTGCTACATTGCACTGCTTTGCAATATAATTGAATAATATATCCATAGAAGCACTTCCAAGCTTCACTGCATTTCTCTGCATTTCTGCAAATAATTTATTCATCACAACTTATATGTTGTTGTGACCAAAGAATTTAAGATTATTGTTGTGTTGCGAATAATTAATTTAATGTTAGACTTCAAATTCCAAAAGTAGGCATGACTTTGTTTAAATTGCTGTATATCTCATTGAGGATAGAAAGGTTTTCTACATTTATCAGCCCCTGTAATCAGTTGCGGACATGGCGTCCACTCCGTCCACACTCCTGTCATATCCAGATAACAGGAAGAGGACATTACCATACACACACACACACACACACACACACACACACACACACACACACACGCCATCTCCTGCCAGAGCCGCCCGCCTAAATCAACATTACAATCTGTTTAATTTCAAAACATATTTATCTCAGTGTTCATATAAAATAAAACAGTAATTCCATGTAAATTGACTTTCCCCTGCATCTACCCAGGCTTTTCATTAGACACTCAACCCCATCACACACACACACACACACACACACACACACACACACACACACACACACACACACACACACACACACACACACACACACACACACACACACACACACACACACACACACATATATATATTAGGGGTTTCACAAACTAGTCGACTATATCTATCTATATATAAAAATATATATATAGAGATTTTTTTTTATAACGACTCCAGAAAAAAGAACCCCTAACCCCTCCATTGCATCCCTCTGCTGATGAAATTGGTTCATTTCAGAAATGATTCCAAATGTGGCCTGTATGGGAGTGTATGTGTGCGTGTGTGGGTGTGTGTGTGTGTGTGTGTGTGTGTGTGTGTGCCTGTCGCGAGGAGCCTGTGATTGCCTCGGGCTCTTCTCCCCTCCGATGTATCTGAACCAGAGCCTAATGAATCGGAAAGCCTGCCAGTTGTGAGAAGCATCTGCAGAGCCACAGAGTGATGGGCATCTCATTCTACCGCTGGGGTCCCATGAGGGGGCCACACACATCTGAGACCCTGCACAGTGGCTCGGTGGCCCCGCCCGTACCCACGCCAGGAAAGGTCATGGCACATATGCCACGGATGCCATCAGGCCTGCCTGTCTGCCTGCCTGCCAGTCTGCCTGTCTGCCTGCCTGTTTTCCTGCCTACCTTCCTTCCTGCCTGCCTGCCTGCCTGCCTGACTGCCTGCCTGCCTGCCTGCCTGCCTGTCTGTCTGTCTGTCTGTCTGTCTGTCTGTCTGTCTGTCTGTCTGTCTGTCTGTCTGTCTGTTTGCTTGCCTGCCTGCCTGCCTGCCTGCCAGTCTGCCTGTCTGTTTATCTGCCTGCCTGCCTGCCTGCCTGCCTGCCTGTCTGCATGTATGTCTGTCTGTTTTCCTGCCTGCCTGCCTGCCTGCCTGCCTGCCTGCCTGCCTGCCTGCCTGCCTGCCTGCCTGCCTGTCTGTCCGTTTGCAAGCCTGCCTGCCCAGTGTCACTTGGGACTAGTAATATGGCCGGTGAGAAAGCTATTGAGCGAAATGTCAACTAGAGAAGCTCATATTCCGAGGCAGACATAGGGGGATTAGGAAAAGATGTGCCTCTGTTAAAAGGTTGCTGCTCGCGCCTTCTTTTGAGTATTATGGAGGGCTCGTATGGTGACATTGTTGAGACACCGCTCGTGCACTGCGTCGAACAAGATGAAATTATGATGGTCGAGAGATCCATTCAACTCATATTTATCACAGATAACTTGTTTACTGAAGCTTGCTGCGCAATGCTGTAACCTTAATCCCTATGGAAAACAAACTATAAATGGTTACAAGATGTTCAATTAATAAACATAACAACTCCAAAGTGTACTATTCATAATTCTTACTCTAACATACTATAGACTTACACATATTTTATAACCACAGAGTTAGACTCTTGGATGCTGATGATGTCTATGGGTAGCAGACCACATTTCTATATAATGTAAGATCAATTTAGGTCGTGCCTTTCCCTTCATTTATTTTTCTCAATCCTTTCAGCTACTTTACTTCCAGGTGAAACACAAGAAACCGATTCAGAGACAGGAGGAAAATCTGATGTTTGATGAAGTTAAAGACAACATTACCCAGGGCCAATTTAATTTTAATTGTTAATATAGTCATGGTTTTCCCCTCTTGAAAACTCCTTGTACAAGCACTCCCTAACCATCACCACAATCACCCCCCACCCACCCACACACACACACACACACACACACACACACACACACACACACACACACACACACACACACACACACACACACACACACACACACACACACACACACTCCAGCTCACTTTCCATCCTCCCCTCTCTCTTTCTGTTATTTATTCTTTCATGTTGACACTTTCCAATTTCCACAATCTGGAGATGATTAAATTAAAGCCATTAATATGGCTGGAGAGTCTCTAGCATGCAGCAACAGGACCTGGCTAGCCACACCATGCATCTAAATATAGATTTAATAACACGGCCACTTTTTTCATCAGTGGTCTAAAATGCTTAGTGTGCATTCCACAAGGCCCTCTCTCTCTCTCTCTCTCTCTCTCTCTCTCTCTCTCTCTCTCTCTCTCTCTCTCTCTCTCTCTCTCTCTCTCTCTCTCTCTCTCTCGCTCTCTCTCTCTCTGCATATAAACATCAAAACTACATCTTTGAAAGAGTGCCCCCCCCACACACACACATGCGCGCACACACACACACACACACACACACACACACACACACACACACACACACACACACACACACACACACACACACACACACACACACACACTCCTAACAACCTCCTGTTTCTGTGTCTCTGTAATGAGAGCACTGCAGACGAATGTCCGACCATTTGCTTTTCGAGCTACATTAACCACGGAGTCGGCACAGAGACACCCTTGCAGATTTCATAACGGTCGCTTTATTCAAGAAAAGGGCCTCCGACCAGGGAGACTGCAGCAAAGGCATTTAGAGAAACGACTGAGGGACTCTCGCAGCAGTACAGCTCTCAATGTTCATCTCTCTTTCTCTCTCTCTTTCTCTCTCTCTCCCTCTCTCTCTTTCTCTTTCTCTCTCTCTCTTTCTCTCTCTCTCTCTCTCTCTCTCTCTCTCTCTTTCTCTCTCTCTCTCTCTCTTTCTCTCTCTCTCCCCCCCTCGCTCTCTCTCTCTCTCTCTCTCGTCAGCGGGCAGGATAACGATAGGCCCTGTGTTCTTGTGTAGGTGAGAAACGGGATAAACATGTCAGAAATTTCCATTTATTTGCTGGCAGAGAGAAAGTCAGTTTCAGCCCAACAGACAGCCGACATATCTTCGGAATCAGCGTTGTGGCGAAACGCAGTCCATCACGGCCGATTCCAAACAGCTTACCGTGGACGCGGTGCCAGGGTGGCTTAAAATCAGCCTGCCGCGCAGACTCAATTCTCATGTCAATTAGTCTAGATTACCTCACACCAAATCAAATTACCGACTTGTGTGTGAACACATTATTTATAAAAATTTGCTTTGTTGCAATACGGTGGATACATAATGTATACACATCCCTCAGCATTCTCCCAATCTCCCTCCAGTATGCATAATCATTTATGGATTTGACAGAGAGACAGCCGGGTGTCGGGGCTCAGTTTGTCCCCCTGCAGCCCCTTCCTATTTGATTTTGTCTGACTCACCGTCTTCGTGGAACTTCCTCCTCAAATTCCTAATTACCTCTGGTTTTTATGGCGGACCCTTGTCAGTCCCTCGGTCAATTTGCTCCAGTGAAATATTACCCTGGCCTTGGGTTCAAACCAGGGGAGAAAAGAAAAAAAAGAGCGTGCGCCATTGATTAATAAAGTCATGCAGGTTCAACCCCAGTTCCCAGAGAAGTCAATCCAATGACACGTTTCACCTGGGGCCAATCTCAATAGTCCACTGTGGCTTCCTCTCCTTGTCACCTTTTCCTCTCCTTGGAACATAGGTCATGTGTCAAGGAAGTGAAGTCCTGTTCTAATAAGATTTATGTCTTGTCTTTCGTCTATCCACCAATTAATGCATTTCATGGGGATGAAAGTAAGCCTTTTTTTTATCTATTATGCTGCAACCACTGTCTAGCCAAAGGGAAGTATGCCAACATTTCAAATCTTATTGTGGAAATGTAGACACTGTCGTACAAAAAGTATATGAACGCAAATCAAAGCTTGTTTGTGTTTTAAACCCAGCTTACTAGAATCCTCATTGCTTTCTGTGAACTTAGATCAGTTTGAATTAATTTGAGCTGGAGAAAATTTATTTGTACAAATAGTCCAGGATGAAATAATAATAAAAAAAAATTTAATCAAAGGTTTTTTGGGAAGAAAAAAAACAAGAATGCAGGAGAATGTGAAACAGCACTCAAACCAAATCAGTTCCGTGAATTAAAGCATTTTCATGATGTATCATTTTTTTAAGGTCATTAAGCTGTCTTTATCTCTTTCCAAAGCTGTGACATTCATGAAATATCACTAAGAAATGGAATGCATCATTTCAAAAACAGGGGCACCCCCGCACATCAACACCGGCATGCCTCGCATAGTGGCTGTGACCACATGCTCTGAAGTTAATTGAACTCGTTTACAGTGCATTCTCTGCGGTGGTTTGATGACTGTCGTGGATACTTCAGAGGGATACAGGAACCAGCCTTGAGACCGCTTCGTCTCCATTACGCATGCTTACATCAGGCGGCCATGTTGTTTTGATGAAAACATAACAATTCATAATGAATGGAAATGTATGTATGTTTGGTGGGATCAAAATAGCACATAATTACACAATTACCCTAGAGACCATGCAGGTATACCCTATCTTACACGGCAAACATCAAGGTCTCGCCAACAAATATTGCCTTGAGGTGAGTTTGTAAACAAATTACATTCATTAGAGGGGATGACAGGAGGTAAACGCAGAGACGCGGCCCTGTGGTTTGTCATTTGACATGCTTAAGGAACCTGAGGTATTCACAGTCCAAGTCAGGCAAATACAAAGTGGAAAGGTAGCAGTGTTGAACGAGAGAGATAACCACTGGGAGTCTGTGTAAAGTAAATGGTTCGTTCAGTTTGTACTCACACAGAGCTGTGTATTACGCTACGCATATAGCCAATGAGTCAGAAGACATGGAATAACTTGTTAGAAATACAGGAAATGCATGCAATTGACGGAGCTGTTCTAAACAAAATCATGTTTAGAAATACTCACGTTTATAGCCATACGAAAATACCTCTGTAGAGAATTCCCGCTGATGAGAATTTTAATAACAAGTCAGACTATTTGGGAGAATGAAAACTTGAGTTGTGCCCACAGTAGCCCAAGCAATTAGTTTGAAGGAGATAAGGTGGGGTGTGGGGGCCGGTGCCTTAATGACCTGATTCCGGTGGTCTATTCTGGGGCTGATGTCTCTCATCAACACCAGCCGACCCTCTCTGCTCCTGGTCCCAGGTTATGAATTAACTCAATAATAAAGTCTAATTTGAATGAGGCTGGGTGACCACTCGCATTGGCTCTTGCCTCGGCGAGTACAATTACACAGTAAGTTTGATCCGCGGCGATAGACAAAACAGCAGGGGCTCATAAATATGGATGACGTGTCTCAGAAAATAAATTAATGGGAGCTGGCCTCTCCACTGACCCACTTAGACTGTCAATTACAGACCTGACAGGGGCCTTCTGAAAGAGCCACGCCAGTAGCTATCACACTGCTGCTGCTGCTGCTGCCGCCAGCCACACACGCACACACACACACACACACACACACACACACACACACACACACACACACACACACACACACACACACACACACACGCACACGCACATAGACATGCACAAGTATTTAGTGGACATTTAAAATGATCCTTAATGCCATGCAGCAATCACCTGATTCCTTTTTGAATTAGTTTCAGTGTTTGTGTATAATATGCAAAAGCCCAGCGTTACTGAGTAGTGTCTCTCATCTAGCTGCACAATCCAATGGCAAAGGCAGTACTGAATAATGCATGGGCAGAGAGGAAGGGAAAGACAAAAAAGAGAGCAGGAGAGGTAGGGTGGAGAAAGAGAGAGAAGTGTGCAGGATAGATAGGGATAGAAAGAAGGATTTGAATAGATATCGATCGTAAAAGACACAGATACTCTGCAAATATCAGCTGCCCGAATAACCCAGCATCACTAATATTTCTGCCAGCTGCTTTTTTTATACAGCTTTTTCCAGCCAAAACTTCTATCTACATTGTACTGGCCTACATTTTATCAATACAACCTCCCAAAAAAAAGTCTGCAATTATGCCAACTCTGATAGAAAATCAAAGTGTGTACGCCTAAGGGGTTCTGCTCCTATTGGCAAGTCCACCTTCCAACCCCCCCCCCCACCCACACCCCCCTCCAAAAAAAACCCCGCCTGCAGCTATTGCAAATAAGAAAATAATTTGCTTTCTGCAATTTGAATAATGTATATGTAACTTACCTTTGAGGAAGTTGAGAGCCTGGAATGAGCAGTGGGATGTGTGAGATGTGTGAACAAGCCATCCAGCCGAGTATTATACGCCCGTGCGAAATGAATGCATATTGATTCTCAGCTTCAAACAGATGGAAACTTTTCATTTCCATCAGGCCATCTCGGAGGCCATATGAGCTTGGGCAGGACGGATGTATTCAATCAAAATTTAGAGTACAAGATGGGGAGAGGGGGGTGCGTGCGCATGTGTGCGTGTCTGTGTGCTTGAACGCAAGTGGGTTAAAATTTTGGGGTGGGCAGTGGGGGGCAAACGGGGGGGGGGGGGGTATTGAACAGTGGCACATGAAAGAGAGGGTGTGTTTGGCAATGGATGTGAGGAGTCACTCCTAGCCACAATAGACTTCATGCAAATGTCATTTTGTCATTTAACCACACACACACACACACACACACACACACACACACACACACACATTCAGAAGTCCCTGTAGAATGCCGTGACCCCACCTGGCTCACCTGGCACTCCGGGAGAACGGGAAAACAGACTCCATGTTTGTGTCTCAACAAGTGGAGGGGGTCGTCCCGTTTCCCAGAGGAGAGCCAGATAGGGGCTGAAATGCTGTGGCGCTCTGCCATGTCTCCGTGACCGTTCACTCATTGACGACTTTGTCAGCAAATTAGCCATGGTTGGCGTCAGGATTCCACTCGATTTCGTCGTGACCATTTCAAGTTGTTCACGCACAGGAGTGGTTGAGCGGACAGGGCCATTTTGAAGCCTTAGGAGCCAATCTAGGGACTGTACATCTGTGACTATGGGGTGTTAGCGAGACAGACACACATCGAGATGTTGACTCTCTCGCTGAATTGATAGGGCCACGATTAACACAGCGATGTTGACTCTCTCGCTGGATTGATAGGGCCATCTAGGATTAACACAGAGATGTTGACACTTTGCTGAATTGATAGGGCCATCGAGGACTAGTTTCCATAACTGGGTCGTATTGATTCCAGCCATTGATGTTATACTGTACATATCACTACCTTGTGGCTAAATCAAATTATATTGATGAAAGTGTATGAGAACATCAAGTGCAGGTATGTGGGAAGGGAGCCAGGGATGCCATAAAGACGATTTATTTCAGTCAACCAACCTCTAGACCCTTTTTGTCATGCTCGCAGGGCTGATGCTTAGCTTCAGAAATCTCAAAACAAGCCTATGAATCCAGTGAACTCTCCGTGTCGTTCACTCAGATATCAGTATCCCTCGGTGAGACCTTGGGGGCATATCCATGCCCCCCGTTCAGAAAGAGCCGGAGCCAGCCAGCCCTGTTTGCGGTCTCCAACCAACGGGCAAATTAGTGGGTAATCTTGTAGGTTTCTTCTTTCGCTCGGAATCATTCCAGGAAACAAACAGATTTGAAATCCATCCAAATCTAATTAAAAGAGCTCAGCGGCAGAGGATTGCACCATTTTTGATTGCATGGATAGGAGGCGATATGAGGCCTCTCTAATACTGTAGCTGTTCACAGGAGGTTCCATGGGGCGTTGTTTTAAAATGGGGGGGGGGGGGGGGGTTGTGTTGTTACTGGGGATAGATAGGCATGCTTGGTAAATATAAAATGTGTCAAAACGCAGGGGGGGATGGGAGGGAGCGAGCTGCAGCAGAGGCAGGAGGCCGTTTAGGGGGCGGGGGAGGGTTGTAGCTATTGTGTGGCTGTCACTACTCTCACCCTGCAGGGATCTGCACTCCACGGCACTGCCTGAACCGGCGTGCCCTCACTGTACATTGTTGTTACTGATTACTTTTTTTGCTCCACGTGTAGTAAGACATGCTGTACAAACAGTTAGTTATGAATTTTTCTCCAAGAAAACAGTGTTTATCAACTTTTCGTTTGCTTTTTGGTCAATGTTCTTTTGTCAGTGTAAACATTAGATAACGCCGACAGCCTCCTTCCTTGACAACAAACCACAGTGCGATAGCAGGGACGGACTTCACGTTAACGCTGACCACGGGGAAAAAGTAAATAAATGCAATCAATATTCCTCAGGAGGCCAGGGAGGCTGGGAGGCTCTGAGGGGCTTTCGTCAGCGCCATAACAACACGCACGAGAGCGCTGCCTGTGCCGTAAACCTATCGGATCCCTGCGATCTCAAACTCTGCCCGGTGACAGGGCGAGTCCCAGGCCTCCTTCCCCCCCGTCTGGCCCCTGCTGAATGCCCGGGCCACAGCCCCCTGGCCCCTGCCGGGGTATAGTGGCTCTCAGCATTGTTCATGGCCATTGTTGTGAACGAGGACCTCTGCTCCTCTCTCTTCATCAGTGGGGGGCCCCCAGCCTGGCAGATGGATGGGCCCGGCACACTGCTATCACAGCGGCCCAGACACCGGGTCCAAGAGTGGCGGAACAAAGTAGGAGGGATGACATCCCGGAGGGAAGGAAAGGGCAAGGGGGACGGAGACGGGAGAGAGAAAAGAAAAGGGGAGCAGAGACAAGAGAGGAGAGAAAAGGGAAGAAGGGGAAGAGGGGAAGAGGCTGGGGAGCGGGAGCGAGGGAGCGAGCGAGCGAGCGAGGAGAGAAATAAAGATAAACCGAGGCAGGGGAGACAGAGCGCCGGGTGAGAGAGAGAGCCGGCCTTCCCTCCCTTAATGAAAGCTTTTGTGTTCCGGTGGGGGATAGAGGGGAGAGGAGAGGAGTGTGGGTGCCTTTCCGTGGCAGAGAGAGGGCCTACATTCTCAGCCCGTGGAGAGGGGGAGGGGGACACGGAGGACCCCCTGCTGTACCCGCTTCGCGCCCCCCTCTCCAGCACCCCTGCCTGGTGATGAATGGTGGCACTTGCTGAAAGTGAAGCCTGCTGGCGAGCCTTGGCTGGGCCTGGGAGGCAGCGGAGCCTGCCTGGAGGATCAGGGAGACATGCTCGGCGAGCGGCTGCCCTTCAGTCGCCCACTCCAGCAGGCCTCCCATCGGGTACACGACCAGAGAGAGAGAGAGAGAGAGAGAGAGAGAGAGAGAGAGAGAGAGAGAGAGAGAGAGAGAGAGAGAGAGAGAGAAAAAAAACAAACTGGAAACATTTGTTTAGCTCATTGCCTGAAGTCAGCCATACCGGAATTCAAACTCACCAGAGGAACTTTGGGGGTTTGATATGTCCTCCAGCCCCCCGTGAGCACTTTTTAAGCAGATGTTTTCTTTTTTAAGCAGGAACAAAATACACACAAAATATTACAAACATAAACAGTTACCATATAACAGTGTGCAATGTATTCGACTAGATGATGAAACAAGGGGAATTGAACAACTTCTGTTGTGATCTCACTCCAAGGTAATATTTGCCTGACAAAACTGCTGCAACAGAAAACAATGATTGTTCAAATTACAACTTGGCTACTTGCTTGTGTGTCTCGCATAAAACAAATGGCAACAAATGACATATTGTGTGACAGATGACACATCGGGTCTTGACGTCCTTCATTATTGTATGTTTATTTTGCACGCAGAGGCACAGGCTGAGATAAACAGAGATAGAGAGTAGTAGTAGTAGTAGTAGTAGTAGTAGTAGAGAGAGAGAGAGAGAGAGAGAGAGAGAGAGAGAGAGAGAGAGAGCCTGAGGGCTGGCCCCCTCTGGATGGCCGCCATCTGCCACAGCTGCTGCCTGGCTTTAACTGCCAGTCTAATTGACAATGAACCCAGAGCCCTGTGATAATTGTGGCTGCTTGGTGACTTGGGCAGGTAATGCCTCCCTTTCAGGATTTATCAGTCCCCATCTGTTACTGGTGCTATACGCCCAAAAGCCCCCACCCACCCATCTCCAGTCACCCCTGCCCCGCCACAATCTTCTCCCCTGGCTGCTGGGGGGTATAGCCCCACTATCTACCCTCCACCCCCTCCACCCTCCACCACCTCCACCATTGCCAGGCAGATATGGGGCCATTGTGAGGGGGTGCTTATTAGAGAGATGCTGGCTGACCCCATAGGCTAGCCACACCCACACGGGGAAGGCCTCAGAGACCTGGCATGTTTGTTCAATCATTAACTAAAGATAAAAGACTCCTCACAGTTTGCAGACCCCCCCCCCCCCCCCCCTTCTATAGCCACGCAAAAAAAAGTGTTGTGTGTGTGTTTGTGTGTCGTGTGTGTGTGTGTGTGTGTGTGTGTGTGTGTGTGTGTGTGTGTGTGTGTGTGTGTGTGTGTGTGTGTGTGTGTGTGTGTGTGTGTGTGTGTGTGTGTGTTTCGTGTGTCAGGAACAATTGGAGGGAGGGAGGAGTGACTGAGAGGGAGGGGGGAATAGAAAATGGATGGAGAGAGAGAGAGAGAGAGAGAGAGAGAGAGAGAGAGAGAGAGAGAGAGAGAGAGAGAGAGAGAGAGAGAGAGAGAGAGAAGGAGGGAGGGGGTCATTACTTCCTTTTCCCTCCTCCTCCTCCTCCTTCTTCTTCTCACTCTCTCATTCTCTCTGTTGATTACATAGTACGGAGCTGGCTGGGGGCTGTTTTTACGGGGGTAAACCATTGAAAGCTCTGCAGTGCTAGCAGGTGTTTGACTATCGCTGCTGCTCCATCTTCATCAGCTCAACTTCTCGGCAAGCCACCATAGCAAAACCAGTCCATCAGTCGACATCAACATCCCCACATAGCATATCAGAATAACAATAAACCTAAAAGATTCAGTTTGATGAATACGGCTATGTAGATGTTTGCCCTTTTGTCAATATTGAGGATTTAAAATGTATTGGATTACTGGTCGTTTTACGTAACTATTCACAATGAGGAACAAAAACACGTCCATGAACCCTCCTGAAGGTGATTATGACGTGGGTGTCTGAATGCTTTTAATGAGGCCAGGTTTGGAGCATACCACTATCCACCCTAACGGAATCACACACGTATCATCCCATGTAGAAAGTTAGCAGGAGTCGCTGGAAGGAGCCATGCCACTCACATCAGGGAAGGTGCCAAAAAGCTGCTTCCCATTCGCAGGCTAATGTCAGATACTGGCAGATAACTGGGAAATATGTCAGCTTTACTTTCCAGACATGGCCAGATCTTGGCTATGTGCAGCCTAATTGTAGGCAGTGGATTACCATCTGCTAGACACAGATATCATTTTCAGTCAGAATGTTCAGATATGGTACGTGTTTGCTATCATTATCCTAAATGGGGAATATTTTTAGCATTGCATATTATTTAGATCAATTGTTGCTTGTAGCTACATCATGTACTAGAATAATTCATTGGTTTACACCCAAAATGCCTTTTCCACAGAGTAGTAATGTTTTGGGAATACCTCCGTGATTCTTGATCAGACTAAAATAAGTCTGGAACGTTCTTTTTTTCCCCGTTATAGCATCCCAATTCGCAGTACAAAAACAAATTATCATTTTTGTTCTCCAATTAGTTATTCTGCAGTTGTTCAAATTGGCGGTAATTGTATCTAATGCAATAACACTGCCTTCACAATCCATGTCGTTCGATTCTCGTTGTAAACTCTCCAAAGGAAACGTGCTTTATATACAATTAGGCTCCCAGATTTATTCACGCAAATAAAATCAGCCATCTGTAATTCAGCGTTATTTCGGCGCATTAGGAACAGCACATTTAACTCGGCTCCAGTTTGAGTTGGTGAATTAGGGCTTGCATGAATAAGGCCTTTAAACATGGGTGTTGTGTGGGTATTAGACGCAAGACTAGAGAGGGACAGCATCCCACTGCGAGGAAAAGAGAAAATACATCGCGGGCTTTCACTAGCGGCCTCAACCCGCCACTGAATCCTACACTCAAATCTGCCAACGAATGCTCCACAGCGCAGCAATAAAGCTACCCGTGACAGAATGTATACAGCCTTTTCTACGTTTCTGAGTGATAAAACGTAAACAAACACAGAACTGTGTTATCAGTCACTTAGACGGCTTCCTTCCAACATACCTTCGTTGACTGGGTTTGATTCGTCTAGCTGTCTCTTTCCCCAGGGTTTTTGGCCTAATAAAAACATGACCTCATTGAACCTGACTCACCTATGTACACTCTACATGTCCTTTATCACAACCCCTCAGAGTAGTGCCGCTCTGCATGGCTACGACAGACACAGACACACAGAAACTGAGGCCTCAACTCTCTTTGAGTGGTGCCGCTCTGCGTGGCTGTGACAGACACAAACACACAGACACACAGACACTATGGCCTTAGTCCTCTTTGAGTAGTGCCGCTCTGCGTGGCTGTGACAGACACAGACACACAGACACACAGACATTATGGCCTTAGTCCTCTTTGAGTAGTGCCGCTCTGCGTGGCTGTGACAGACACAGACACACAGACACACAGACACTATGGCCTTAGTCCTCTTTGAGTAGTGCCGCTCTGCGTGGCTGTGACAGACACAGACACACAGACACACAGACACTGAGGCCTCAACCCAATGTGAGTAATGCCGCTCTGCGTGGCTGTGACAGACACAGACACACAGGATGGCCTTAGCCCTCTGTTGAGTAGTGCCGCTCTGCATGGCTGTGACAGACAC
Organism: Galaxias olidus; assembly: GCA_026901105.3. Classification (NCBI taxonomy): domain Eukaryota; kingdom Metazoa; phylum Chordata; class Actinopteri; order Galaxiiformes; family Galaxiidae; genus Galaxias; species Galaxias olidus. Next base: position 216,081 of record JAPMUY010002984.1, on the reverse strand, counting down.
AGACACACAGACACACAGCCTTAGCCCAACTGTGAGTAATGCCGCTCTGCGTGGCTGTGACAGACACAGGGACACGGATGCCTTAGCCCTCTGTTAGTAGTGCCGCTCTGCATGGCTGTGACAGACACAGGGACACGGATGCCTTAGCCCTCTGTTAGTAGTGCCAGAGAGCATGGCTACGACAGACACAGACACACAGACACTGAGGCCTCAACCCTCTCAGAGTAGTGTTTCTCTGCGTGGGCATGACAGACAGACAATTCCACTCTGCTTGGCTGAGAGACCCTTCCACTCTGCGTGGGTATGACAGACACAGGGACATGGAGGTCTATTCTTCTCTGCGTGGGTATGACAGACACAGGGACATGGAGGCCTCATCTCTCTCAGAGTAGTTCTTCTCTGCGTGGGTATGACAGACACAGGGACATGGAGGCCTCATCTCTCTCAGAGTAGTTCTTCTCTGCGTGGGTATGACAGACACAGGGACATGGAGGCCTATTCTCTCTCAGAGTAGTTCTTCTCTGCGTGGGTATGACAGACACAGGGACATGGAGGCCTCATCTCTCCCAGAGATGTGCTTCTCTGCGTGGGTATGACAGACACAGTGACATGGACGCCTCATCTCTCTCAGAGTAGTGTTTCTCTGCGTGGCTACAGAAGACACAGGGACATGGAGGCCTCATCTCTCTCAGAGTAGTGTTTGTCTGTGTGGGTATGACAGACACAGTGACATGGAGGCCTATTCTCTCTCAGAGTAGTGTTTCTCTGCGTGGCTATGACAGACACAGGGACATGGAGGCCTCATCTCTCTCAGAGTTGTGCTTCTCTGCGTGGGTAAGACAGACACAGGGACTCTGAGGCCTTCGACAGACGCCCTGTGGATTCAGCAGGCATGGAGGTAATCTCTGCATCCTGCTGACAGCACCAGCTCTCTCTCTCTCTCTAATATCCTCCTTCTCCTCCCAAGGAAACTGTGGCTGCCTCCCTCCGGCTCCACCGCCTCCCGTCCGCCGCGCTTTGGGAACCTCCGGGATGCTGCTCCTGCTGCGGCATCTGCCCAGGTACACCGTTCTTGTGTGTGCGTGTGTGCTTGTGTGTGTGTGTGTGTGAGAGAGAGAGAGAGAGAGAGAGGGAGTGGATGTGTCAAGGTGCGCGTGCGTGTGTGTGTGTGTGTGTGTGTGTGTGTGTGTGCGCTCGTGTGTTTGCACAGCGTGCCGACTCTCCTCTTTGAAGTCCGACTCCCTCAGCGTGCCTCCAGGTGTAGGAGACCATTACATGTTGAGGGCTCCCGAGGAGAGGCGGGGTACTTTCCGCCCGAATGCTGATCAGCGGCTTACGCTGCTCCACATAACAAATCCACCTTCTGTTGCTGCTGCTTATCGATCCCCACCGGATAGATCCCATGTTGTTTGGTTCCATTACCTGCGCTACTGCCACACACCATTAGGGAAATGCAGGGGAAGGTACACTCATCCTAAAATGTTGAATTTGAAGATTAAAATGAAAGTAAGTCGTTAGAATTCAAGTTAAAAGGTCAAATTGTGGTTGAAGTAATACGTGCTGGGCCCTGAGCCGTTAAAAGGGGAGAAAAAAAAGACAACTTTTCAGAGCTGTGAGCCACGTTTAGACCGGGGACAAAGTCAATGAGGTGATTTGAATCAAAACGACCAGAGCATTCCAAATGTAAAATTACTCAACAAAGTTGGAGATAGGAATCAATTTGCGCGGCTGATGATGGTTATCGTCATCAACTATTGAATTAGGGTTCAGTCACCGAGTAAGTTCACTGTTTGCTGCAGAGAGAACATGTGCTCAGCTGAATTTGTTTGCTTCCTCACACACACACACACACACACACACACACGCGCACATACATACCCATGCACACACCCACACACACACACACACACACACACACACACACACACACACACACCAAGGCAAACACAAACACAAAGACACTCACCTGCACACAAATTCCTCTAACGGATGCAGCTCCGCTTGAACACACACACACACATCTATATATTTTCCCCACATCTCTCCGTTTCCATTGCTTTACTTCCCCTATGAGCCAGTGACCTCCAGGCTCTAAGCCTGCCGCTCCACCACTGAGCTCCAGTCCCCGGGTGCATTAATCAGACAGCGGAGACTGGGGGGCTGAGCTCTATCTCCTGGGCTGGCCTCACAGGATGGTCCCTTTTAGTCAGAGGAGCTCTCTGCTAACCCCCTGGCTTCAGGGGCCTCAGATTAGCACCGCTCCCCGATCCTTTGTATCTGTCACAGGCCGCCGCTGCTGGGACGTATGGGGCTGGGATTAGAGGGAGGCTGGCCACTCTACATTTCATATGGCTAATAGGGGATTCTAGGAGCTGGTCAGGAGCTATCCTGGGAGATGGAGTGGAGATGAGAGGACTGTGTGTGTGTGTGTGTGTGTGTGTGTGTGTGTGTGTGTGTGTGTGTGTGTGTGTGTGTCTGTGTGTGTCTGTGTGTGCGTGTGTGTGTGTGTGTGTGTGTGCGTGCGTGTGTGCGTGCGTGCGTGTGTGTGTGTGTGTATGGGTTCGATCTGTTTGAAGAAGCGATATGAGAGGGGACAGGATGAATCTGAAAGTGTGTGAGCAACATAATGTATAATCCTTGCCTGGCACGTTTTATCAACCTGACCTGAATTAATCCAAACAGATTCAATCTCACTTCTGTCCAGTGACCTTTCACCATCACCAGCCACTATCATCCTCACAAAAAGAACACGTTGAAAATAAAACGCCGAATTAGAAACGCCGCGCCAACACATTTTCACGCCCTCACTTTTTTAAGCACGTAGTCGACACCAGGGTTTGGTCCCCCACTGAGTCGTTTCATGCGTGCAGACTCCCCGCTGGGATGCACATCAGCAGCTCCATCAGCTGCACCCAGCCAAAGCAGGGCTAAGGAGGACGGCTGCACGGTCCCCGTGTCAGCGCCAGCCATGCCGCCCATTAGATCCTCTGTTCAGGTGTCATTGATAGCACAGTATTGTGAGCGGACATTAGCATGAAGCTATTGTCGTTAGCCAGCTATTTGTCGGTCTGGGGACTCTGACACGGAACGGAGGAGGGCCCATTCATCATAAACACGCGACAGCCACGCAGAGCCTCAGAGAGAGACAGAGACAGAGAGAGCCCCGTGTTTTCTTTTTACATTAATATTCATAGCTTTCTTGGTATTGTTTTTCGAAGAAAAAAAAAAATCCTCCAGCCATCAACCCTCTTTCTCTCCGTTTCAAAACAGGCACGCGGAGAATTGTCCGTTTCTCAATGCCTGTTCCTGGTAATTGTTCTACGATCTGTGAGTGCATTCTCTCCGTGTCACTCTTCCACTCTGCATAACAGTGTCGAGTTCAATAGGCGCGCTGCGTTCGTTCCCCCTGTTCCCAAACACCTTGCGCAGACAATTACCCCTACGGCATGTCGTGGAAGCCGTGAAGCACTCTGCCGTGACCAAAGGTACATAACGAGTCTTTGAACGAACCAACCAATACGTCCCAATTATAAACATACCACACAGAGTGTGATGGAGAAGTTGAGGACATGCTCTTACAG
>JAPMUY010002984.1:195000-207500 GCA_026901105.3 Galaxias olidus | reverse complement strand
AAGAGGGCTGTGTGGGGCCCAGGGGTCGGTCTCTCAGCCATGGGTCTGTGGAGCCCGGATCCCCAGTCATCGTCCCTCCTCCTCCTCCTCCTCCTCCTCCTCCTTCCTCCTCCTCCTCTCCCACTCTGTGCAGCACCATGCAGTCATTTCATTATGGGGAGGACATCCTTCATCAGGCTCAGAATCACATCCTACCAAACGGACCCTGGAAAATAAATGAAATAAGGAAACATGGTAAATAGGTGGGGTTGAGGAGGTATACATACATATATATACTGTGTGTGTGTTTGTGTAGGGGGGGAGGTTAGGGAGGAGGGGTGAGGGGGAAAGAGAGAGGCCACTCTCATCTGCCTCATGTTTCCTGCCACGAGACCTTCAACATGCACCGTGCCTCGCCACACAGTTGACATTAGCTGTCGTATTGTGGTGGCGTTCCAACCAAGATATTAAACCCAACAAACACCGCTGTCAAACACCGAGTTAGCGGATATGCCCCCTGGCTACCGCGAGGATGAGTCTGTGGGAGAGATAGTGCCAGTTGCCCTTTATGGTGGCGGAAATTACATGCGGAAGTAGCATGTCAAACATGTGTGACTGTTGGCCTATGAATACATAGGCGGTAATCAACATTGGTTAAAATGCTACTTTGCATATGCATGCATCATTAATTCGATGCAAATGAGTCTTCGGGACTGAACTCTCTGCTCTAGCCGTAACCCAATGGTATAGCTGTCACAGGAAAGTTACCCTAAAAGGCAAAAGCTACTCAATTACTGATTTATTTTATGCGGATTCCAATGATTAATGAAGCACTGAAACGTATTTATTACGTATTATTTTTTTTTTTTTATGCGTGTTGTGTGTGCTTATTTGTTAAGGTTATATACCTTAAGGTTAAGGTTATACACCTTCAGAGCCACAATAGACCCTATGGAGAACAAAAATGGCACAATGTGTGTGTGTGTGTGTGTGTGTGGGTATGTGTGCGCCATTGTGCGTGTGTGTACATGTATGTGCGTGAAGCATACTCATAGTATAGACCTGGAGTTAACCTTAATGAATAGCACAGTTTTGTCTATTTTTTTTAAATACGCATGTTCTTCATATTGAGCATAATTAAATAGTTATTCTTTATTTTTTTCTGGCAGGATCCCACAAGGAACTTCACAGGTTGACCTGGATTACACTAGGTGCCATTAGCAGCTGGTAAAGATTATACTGCTCCCATATATTTGTGCACATATTTCTTCACAGAGGACCGAGACAGAGTTGTAGTATCCCTTCAGTTTGCCCTACATTTGCACTGTCCCAAGCTAACGGAGCTAGTGCGGTCCACGATCAGTTCAGTTCAAGCACGGCCTTTCTCGGTCGCGTCCAAATCAATGACACATTATCACAGAGATACTTTCCATGAACTTCACATACATAATGCAGGCAAGATGTCTTTAATAACAGAAATATACATCTATAATGCATCTGGAGAATGGACTCACACCTCCCCTTCGCATGTATCCCTCCCTCCTACAGTCTTCTTCACTATGACGATGAGCCCCAAACGGTGAGGAAAGGTACAACAGCTCCTGGAGATGTGCATCGGTAAAGGCACCTCTTTGAGTTTTGGGAGAAGTTTTTGTAAGGCGGCCGTCTTATAATGGCAGCTCTGAATGGGCGAGTTGTACAGATCCCAGGGAGAGGACGGCGACGCAGGACGACAGCGCTAGTCAGAGCGAGACGGTAACTAGATGTGATGCATAACACATGAGCCTGGCTGGGGTGTCATTACGAAGGATGAGCAGACTTCCTCCAGCACATCGCAAATACATTCTAAATGACGTCGCCACTCACAACGGGCTCTCACTCCTTAGGAAATAACACGCATTAGCGTGTTGTGTTTACTGTGCATGTTCTGATGGCTTTGAGCGATGGGAAAATACCCCTCAGGCCATGGGTGGATCGCTTCGAATCCAATTGGTTTACAACTTCAACTTTTACAAATTTTTTGAGAATTTTTGTTTACATCACTTAAGAGTGAAATGATTTTTGTGTTTCTTTAGGGGGTAAAACTCACTCCCAATTTCTCAGTTGGTATTTTTCTTTTACATCTTGCTATATTCAATACAACTATCATGTCTTTACTATGGATTTTCTTTGATTCACACCAGTTAATGTAATATTTAAGACACTAAAAGCGATCCCAGATACACATCCACTGGCCCACATATTGAAACACAGCATGCCTCCACTTTCACAGTGAATGCAACATATCCCTGTTTCCCAGCAGTGTCTTAAAGTTCTAGAATTTCAGAAAAGAACCTATGCTACCCCCCCTCTCTCTCTCTCTCTCTCTCTCTCTCTCTCTCTCTCTCTCTCTCTCTCCCCTCCCCCACACTGTCTGCTGGGATGATGCAGGGAAAAGGAGGATGGGGGACGGGGGACGGGGGACGGGGGGGGCACTGCTGAGGCACAGGGAGGGAAAGAAAGAGAGAGAGAGAAAGAGAGTGAGAGAGAGGGAATATGGGAGAAAAGAGAGATACTGGCTTCCTCTACTTGCCTGTTGGCTAATAGAAATGCTTACATACAATGAGAGAAACTCACCGGAGCAATCAATATTTCATAACAGCCAGAGCTGAGACACAGCGGCAAGGCATGAGGACCCATGAGGAGATGAAAAATAGATTGCATTAATCCACCGCTGTGATTTACCTCAATTATATCATTCTTTGGAGGCCTGAGACTGAGCACGAAGGACAGGATGAGAAGAACGTAGTGGAGAGAGAGAGAGAGAGAGAAAGGGATAGCATAGGGGAATCTTCTTTCTTCTCTTTTTTTTGTGTGGTCATGGAAGAGGCATAAGACTTTACAACTGCCGAGACCCTCCGTTGATTTACAGAAAAGGAAAGAGAGGGAGGGAAAAAAAGGAGGAAAAGAGGCGTGTATGGTCAGAACGAGTGACAAGGTGTGTTCCAGTGTTACGTCAGCCAGCAGCAGTCCCCAGCGTCAACCCCACAGTGCCGTGCTCCTCACACCCGTGCCGTGTGTTTGTGTCAGTGTGAGTGCGTGTGTGTGTGTGTGTGTGTTTGTATGAGTAGCAAGACGTCCACATTCTCCTTCTCTGCTCAATGTTCCATGACAACAAGGTGAGACGGACAGCAGAGGTTAGGCTGAACAGCTGCTTCCTGGGCTGGAAATTCCAGGCATTGAGGACCATCTGTCTATATGTTCACTGATGTATATGGGAGCCATCTATCAGGCTGCTAGTCCTGCAGCTGCTGGGGCCGTCACAGCCCTGCCTGCCTGGCTGACTGCCTTTTCCAGACTCTCCCCGGCACAATGAGAGCTCCTTCTTCACTTTGTGTCACACAGAATGGGCTGATTTGATTAAGTCCCGGGCTCTCATTATGTTAGGTAGGGGTGTAGAATTTCAATGATAATCCATAATGCATGACCGGCTTTTGTTGCCATGACGACATAAATTCAAGGTTACCGGCTCAGATGCATAATTGGGTGTGCATTGAGCGCTGAAGAGGTGCTGTTAAAATTCCCCTCGTGAAAGGAGAGCATCAATCATGCTGTCGTAGATTGCAAAGTACTCATAATCAGATGAAATGCCCCGGCAGAAAGAGAAAATGTTGAGACAAATCTGACTTCTGCCCCGAGAAAAAACATCCAACAAGTTAGAAAGAAACCATTCCATAAAAAAAAAAAAAAAGAAAAATGAAGGAAGAAAATGTATTATTTTAGGTTTGTCTCTTTCACCTCCTCTGTTTTTTTAAGATTATTATAATCCTTTTTTTTTGTCGGCCTCACTTATCGTGGTCCAACAGGCGCGGAGACACCCTAAATCTGTGCTGCTCCCCAAACGATGGGAATCAATTCCCACAAAAGATCAGGACCTCTCTGACAAGCGGAGCCTCCAGCTTGCAGCTCGTCAGACAAAAGGGAACTGTTTCTGCCCCTTGTGTCTTCTGCTAAAATCCTATTGAAAATCTGATCATGCCCTCTCCTGTCGGCAGGGATGGGAAGAGGAGAGGGCTCTGGGGGAACTGTACCATGGCTGGGTGTCTCCTATCGCACAAAAGCTGCTTTTTGGTTCTGTCAAGTTTTACCTCTGCCTTTGACGCCACGCAGAGCATCAAAAAATAGGGGGGGGGAATACCCAAATGTTTGTGTGTCTGTTTGTTTGTGCACGTGTGTGTGCGTGTGTGTGTGTGCGTGCGTGCAGACGTGCGTGTGCGCTTGGGGTAATAAAAAAATGCAAACAAAAAAAAAAATTTTGTAGGTCAACTACACCAGTAAATTATCAGCAAGTGTCGTGGCACCCTGTATGGGAAGGCAGCCTTCTTCATTAAATCCGTATGGGATATACCCTGAACACCCCCCTCAGTCCATCAACGTGGTAGGAGTCATAACTCTCCCACAGCTAATAACCATAAATCCAATGGGATTCATAAACCATTAAAATGGTGCTTATTATATCTCACACGAGGTAGTTCAGATATTCATGGCCGACAGGCATGCAGTATTGGACCAATAATCTGCTCAATCTATTCATTTTGTCCCCTTTTATGTCACACGGATGTGTTTCATTTCATGATAACACTGAGAATATTGTGTCATAATTGACAACTATGGAATTAATTTGCATAGTTTGCATGCTGGATTTTATTGGTGTTTAAATGTGTCCTTTAGGGGAGGTATATATTGATCCACAGGTTGAATGACAAGGTCAACACATGCCAGGGTAAAGGCTTATTTCATGGGTCTATGTAGGGGTACTTTATTAGATTGTAGAACTATTAAAATCTACATATAGGAAACCCCACATGCTTCTAGACTACAGTAGGTTAACCTGCTGGTGGAAAAATGTGTGTAGTTTGCGTTTAATGCAGTTAAAGCCTGCTCAACGAACGCAGGGCTGTGGCAGCAGACGGATGAAGAAGGATCAACAGCGCCGGAGCGTCAAATTAGGGCCCCCTCACAAAGAAAAGCACGGGCCCATCACTGCTCACCTTCAAAGCCCCGTGTACAACAGGGACACCATTTTGTTTGAGAGTACAAAGGAAAACAGGTTATTAAGAGGAAGGCTTTAAAAATAGAGAGACAGAGACTTCGTTTCAAGTCCAATTTCCCCCTGCTACTGTACGTGCCACCTATCATTCTGATGAGCGACTCTCTTTAAAGAGACTCAACAGGGTTCCAGGCGAGGACGGGAATTGTAGTTTTTAATGAGTGCTCCTTCTTTCGCTGTCACAGGTGTGGCTCAGCGGGGGTTAGCGCGAGCCTTACCTGGTCAATTAGAAAAGGGTGAGCCAATTTCAATCGGGTGGAGCACTTCAACTTTTGCACTGGGTCTTTGTTGTTGTTTTGCCTCTTCGTCTTTTGGAGTCAACACTTCAGAGATGACACCTACGGTAGGTATAGTGTGTTTCCCCTTATGGAAACCCTCGCAGGGGGAGACCCTCCTGTGTATTGCATGTTGTGACACTTTCACCCAGTGCCTCTGACCGCTGCTTCCTACTGGACAGCCCGTATTGTTTCCACTGCCCTTTGCCTGACACAGAGCCCATTGATTTCTGGATGAATTCCGTGTGTGCTAACGCAGGCTAATACAACCGACTTACCCGATCATAACCTTCAATTTAATCAGGAATTGGGCCTTTACATTGGGTTGTTAGCCTTTGGGATTTTGGCGTTTCATCTTGGACTGGCTTCCCTGCAATTGAGAGGAAGCCTGCACTTCCGTGTCCTCTGCGTGAACCCGGGCTACTGGCCCATATGTTACAACCACCCATTCCCCCTGTCATGGGGCTGATGTGTAGCATGTAGGGAGAGCAAACATGTGTTCTAAATGTGTGTCAGTGATGCTAGGCGGTGACCTGACCCGGGGATGTATTTATGAGCAGCGCCGTACCGTCCCAACGTTTTAGATGTGTAAATGTAATGTGTGTCGGCTTCCACAGCTGAGTAGACACAAAGCTACACTCGGGGTGAGAGAGAGAGAACAAAAACAGACCCAGGAAAAAAAACACAAACAGCCAACAGATAGATAAATAAATGTAAATAAATATAGATTTAGGCCAACGGCATGTAAGAGAAAGCAAGAGGGCAGCAGAGAGAGAGACATCCAGAGAGACAGAGAGCAACACAGAGACGGAAAGAGAGAGAGAGAGAGAGAGAGAGAGAGAGAGAGAGAGAGAGAGAGAGAGAGAGAGAGAGAGAGAGAGAGAGAGAGGGACTGAAAGATATATCGGTCAAGCATACAGAGAACTGAAGCGAGGCAAAGACTTGTCAATGGTGGTCATTGCCCTTAGTGTTTGGCGAGTGGAGAGGAATGCACTGGTCATTCATCCAGTGAAATACGCAGTGCTCCCTTGGCCCTTCCTCTCTGTGCCACGCCGCATTGTATCGGGAAAGGGACAATGTCCCGCGAGCCCTTTTGTTCCTTTGGACCTCGGGGGTCCTTTTCAGGACAGTCATAGAGACCCCCCCCTGTACAGCTAGGCTAGAGTCTGCTCCCCAAAACAGCTGCTTGGGATCAGGCTGTAACGACTCTCAACCGGGTCCTGTTTGAGACAATCTATTGCAGATGTGTGTCCCTCTGAAATGGCCGACTAGTTAGCTTACCAGGAGAGGTGGAGTGTGGGGCCTGCATCTGACTGGGGTTTCACTGCACTACAATGAAACGCAGCTGACCCATTTGATGATGTCGTGATCAGCCTCCTATCCGGTGGGATTGAATTCAGGCCTGGTGCAGGGGGCTTGTTGTAAGTCTTCCACGGTTCAACCAAGCAAATCTCAAATGCTCAATCTCTGGTCTTCCCCCCATTTACAAGGTCATGGCTGGCGGGTCAGTGTCCCTGGCTTAGTTAAATTGGCAAGCTCTCTTTTTTTTATAATGGAAGACTGACTTGGTGATGGCTTGACGCTTAGTGTCACTTTTATCCAAGGGCAAGAGAATAAAACGGAGCCAAGCCGAGGATTTGAGGCCAAACACAGACCTTCAATTTAATCAGGAATCAAGCATCTCGGTAGATATCGAACACACGCACACACACACACACACACACACACACACACACACACACACACACACACACACACACACACACACACACACACACACACACACACACACACACACGGCGGGTACTGGATTTGCATAACCTGGTCTGAGGCTGATAGGCTAGAAAAACACTCTCTAAGACCTGACAGTCTGAAGGATCATTTGAGTGATTTATGCAGGAAATTGTATTTGCGAAGCAAGGGAGATAATTTAATAAAGCGGGTCTGGCCTAGTCCTCAAGAACAGAGGGCTCTTTGGTGAAAAATGATACGGCGGTCCCCCGTCGAAGGGGATGAGAGATAGCGCGGGCCAATATTTACTTTAATGTGCAGATTTGTGCTCCGTCTATTTCCTGCTTATTCTTAGTATTATCTTACCCAGTTGCTGAAATGAGCAAACATATCGTATGCATACGTATAAATGTATAATATATGCAAATGTGAAGTTTCATTTCCTTTATGCAAATGTTGCATCATTACTATTAACAGAAATAGCGGAATATCTGTGAATCAGTAGACAGTTCAAACAATGGCGGTGAATAATCATACAATTACAGGCAACAGAGAGAAGCAGTGGGATGCTAGATTAGTTCATGGCTCACAACATTAGAAAAGACCAAGTCCTTATCTATTTGCTGTTCCAATCATTGTTGTAGCGAGAGGCTAGCTGTCTTCCGTACATGCAGTAATAACCAGACAAGGGCAACATCATACAGGACAAGCAAAATCATTTTAAGGGTGCGAACCCCAGCTAAAGTTGTGTAAAATATGAAATTAAATGAGCAGATTATTAAGTTAGTCTACAAGTGGTGCAATTATGAGACATATATATAAATAAAATGAAATAAAATGAATAAAAAAATAAGCCAGTGTGAACGGTCATAAAAAGATATGTCCACTGTCCAGTAACCAATCTAGAGGCCAGCAATAATCCTCATTAGCGTGCGGTAAAATTGCAGCCCCGTCAATTACATGAAGTGTGCCTGTGCCCTTGCTCCTGTGTGTATATGTGTGTGTGTGTGTGTGTGTGTGTGTGCGTGCGCCCGTGTGTGTGTGTGTGTGTGTGTGTGTGTGTGTGTGTGTGTGTGTGTGTGTGTGAGAGTGTGTCTCTGTGTGCCTTTGCATGCAAGTCTTTATATAGGGCTTTCCATATATTGTGTATGTTGGCCCCAGTTAATGTTGCATGTCAGTGGAGTAAGGGTCTATCTCCACGGCTCTCTCTCTCTCTCTCTCTCTCTCTCTCTCTCTCTCTCTCTCTCTCTCTCTCTCTCTCTCTCTCTCTCTCTCTCTCTCTCTCTCTCTCTCTCCCCGCCTCTCTCTCTACCTCCACCTCTCTCTCCCTCTGCCAAGGTCTGGTAATGTTTAGAGTCAGGCAGCCTCAGGGACTCTAAATCCCAGGGACACAAAGAGCCTCTGTGTGCCGGCGAGGTCACATCTGCCCGATGACTCTGTGTGTGCATAATATAGGGAACACGGGAGCGTCCATCAGAAAGGCCTGCTCGCTCACTCCACGCTAGGCAACCCCGGACCCTGGCTCCCTGGCTCCCTGCACACTGGCCGGTGGGCGTGCCAGTGCGAGACGTTTCCCCGTTTCCCCCGTACATTAAACGGACCGAGGCCGTTCCCTAACCCTTTATCTCCCTCCGAGATGCCCTGACATATGTGACATGGTAAACGATGGCAGCGGGAATAGGGGCTGTAATGGTGGGAGGGGGGGTGGGGGCGGGGGGGGGGGGGACCAGATTAGAGGGTTCGGAATATGAAATGAGTGTTTTGAATCATAACGTGGCGTAGATAGGACTGACGTGAAAGGATCACATCGTTACAAAGGCAAAGGGGACGATTATCTTGATGAAGGGATTCCATTTGTTGGACTTAGTCTATTGGTCTTATCACATCCTGACTGGCACTTAACCCTACTTATGCATGAACCACCGGCGTATTGATAAGGAAGGGGGACGCGCTTCGCTTGACACTAAGTCTGCCAATAACAGATGTTTACACAGAGCGCACGTTTGCCGCACCCCCTCCCCTTTAATGAAGGTCCCTGAAGGTGAAACCAGAGCTTCGGCGGAGAAACAAAAAACCCTGGTGTCCTTGAGCGAGACCCACGTGTGTCGTTTGCGAGATAAATGCGCCTAGGTAAACAGGTAAACGTTTCAAGCGTCACGGCCGAAAAAGGACAAGAAAAATCCTGATAACATTCAACGCCGAGGAGTAACGCGGAACAAACGTAGCGGGCGCGGCCATCTTGTTTATCGCCCGGGCCACCTTCCAGGTGATTAGCAGGGGCTATTGACGGGGAAAACAGTGATTAAAAATATATGGCTAATGAGCACTGCGGCGTCACTGGGATAGACTGTGAGCGCAGGGCAGACCCCAGATCAATCATCAGGCCTGGCCCCGACACCACTGCATCTAGCCACTGGATCGGAGTGTTCACTCGATAGGGAGAGAGAGCTATCAATGGGAGCCTTTGTTTTGCCCACCGCAGCAACTTAGAACAAACAAGTGAGCTCTCGATTAATGTCAGGGCTGGGATGGGATCTGTGGTGACCCACGGTTATGATGGGAAGGCTCGGCATTCTGGGAGCCGTTGCTTTAATAAAGAAGCTTGTTTATACGGAGACACTGTGGAGGGCGATGGTGGTAGCCTACAGTTACCACAACTAATCATCCAAATGGGACGGTGTTGTCATACTCCTAATGTGTCCAGGCACCCTCTCTGGCTCAGACATGTTTGGCCCGCAAACAAGCCTTTATGGAAGCAGCTGTAAACATTTTGGCATCACTGTGTTTATTTATCTATTTATTTTTTAGCATACATCCAAAGTCGTCCAGCCCGTGTGACCTTTGACCCGACTATCCGCTGAGAATCGGGACGTCTTGAAAACCGAGGCGGCCAGTAAAACAAAACAAAAAAGAGCCCACCGGCTGCAGTGGTCTGAGCGAGCTGACACTAAGCGGCCACAACAGAGAGGTCCTTTCAGGAGGTGACAATGACAGGCAAGGTGGGGCGAGGTCAGGGAGGTTTGATACCATCCCATTCAGCCCTTAATTGCTTGTATAGGGGCTGAAGGGGGGTGTCTACTGTGCATTCCCAGTCAAAGGAGGCAGCCGCCAAAGGTAATTTATGACTGTCAGGGTAATGTTACACGGGGACCAGGCCCATACACAAGGGGCGGGCCTATAGGCCACGCTCAGCTGGAGTGGCTCAATAGATAGCCGCCCAGATCCCTGGGCTGTGGGACCGGGGGGCTCTCCAGGGCTGGGGTGGAGCGCTGCCTCCGCCGCCTCCGCCACCGCCGCCGTCATCCCGAATCTGCTCATCTGGGCTCCGTTAGGTAGGATATCCATCTTAATGAAGCCGCCATGCCACTGTGTCAACTTCAGACGACAGGCCTTGATAAGCACTCCAATTCTCTCCCTCTCTCCCCACAATAGCCAGGGTAATAAGCAGGACAAAAAGGGCCCACCAAGAATGGACTGTGGAGACATCAGAATTTCATGGGTTCATTGTGTTTGTGGAATGTCTGGTCTTGCGTGCGTATGTGTGTGTGTGTGTGTGTGTGTGTGTGTGTGTGCGTGCGTGCGTGCGTGCGTGTGTGCGTGCGTGGGTGTGTTCCGTGAAAGAGAAAGGTTTATGTCCTGTGTGTGACGGAGAGTGGTGTGGTTTGTGTCTGCACTCCTGCTGAACACATACATCTTTCTAGACTATTCAAAAGGGTCCATTATAATTTACTGGTGCTTCACTAAGAAAAACAACACACATCAATACGACATACAAATATGCATGTGCAAAAAAAAAAAAAAAAAGGTACCTGGTGTTTTTTTTTCTCCCCAAACTTTTTTAGTGGAGGGCAAGAAGTAAAGTCTGTCTCTCACCGGACCTGGAGGGCATCAGAGGACAACGCAAGAGTTTATCTGCTTGTCGCTAGGCGGCCCTGTCACAGGAGGCCAAGACGAACTTCTGTGGCTGCTAATTCATCAGGGAGCCAATCGGTGCTTAGCCTCAGACACAGAGACACATAGGTGACATCACTGCCCTTTGATAGGCTGGCGTTGATGTCAAATATTCTGAACACCAGTGTGTCACAATGAGAAACAGTGGGAGGAGTGGATTTACATTTTAGGCCTCGTTACAGAGGACGGGGGATGTGACGTTTTGGTTTCCGATTCAAATCATTTCGGAGAACTGATACGATGACTGTGTTGACGTAATGCAGAGAAAATACTTTGTCTCTGCTCACTTTTTTTTAAGAGCAAAATCAATTCCCCCATCATCAACATCATCGAATACAGAAAACGTCCCATTCTAGGTAAGCGTACAGAAGTCTCTTTATGATGCATGGGTAAAGCCCAGTCACCAATCAGGGGTAATCTGGGAACCTCACAGTACCTACAAATGTGATGAGACCTCTAGATCCATCCAGTTGATAAAAGCTTTAAAAATAACTGCCTTCACACACGGCTGTGTTCCTGCCTTTACATAGTGCTGTGTTCCTGCCTTTACATAGAGCCGTGTTCCCTGCCTTTACATAGAGCTGTGTTCCCTGCCTTTACAAAGAGCTGTGTTCCTGCCTTTACAAAGGACTGTGTTTCCTGCCTTTACATAGTGCTGTGTTCCTGCCTTTACATCGAGCTGTGCTCCCTGCCTTTACATCGAGCTGTGCTCCCTGCCTTTACATCGAGCTGTGCTCCCTGCCTTTACATCGAGCTGTTCTCCCTGTCTTTACATAGGACTGTGTTTCCTGCCTTTACATAGGACTGTGTTTCCTGCCTTTACATAGTGCTGTGTTTCTGCCTTTACATAGAGCTGTGCTCCCTGCCTTTACATAGGGCTGTGTTCCTGCCTTTACATAGGACTGTGTTTCCTGCCTTTACATAGGGCTGTGCTCCCTGCCTTTACATAGGGCTGTTCCTGCCTTTACATAGGTCTGTGTTCCTGCCTTTACATAGAGCTGTGTTACCTGCCTTTAAATAGAGCTGTGTTACCTGACTTTACATAGGGCTGTGTTCCTGCCTTTACATAGAGCTGTGCTCCCTGCCTTTACATAGGTCTGTGTCCCTGCCTTTACATAGAGCTGTGTTCCTTTCTTTAGATAGAGCTGTGTTCCTGCCTTAAGATAGGGCTGCGTTCCCTTTCATGGCTCTGTGGCAGTTTAGCCCACCCAATTTAACATAGTCTATAGGTCAGGCTGCAGAGCTATGAGCTGTACCATTCATTTAGTGAACTGTGTATTGAGGCCTACAACTTAATACAAGCTGTGTGTTTGTATGATATTTAATCATACCAAGTTGACATGAAAACAATACCACACATCGGGATCAATGATTTAATAACTAACACGAGATAGCACTTTATACATACGAACAATACATAATCTCTTCAAAAACTCTAAGGTTTAGCTGAACATATCCAGGGCGGCCTTTGTGGG
>JAPMUY010002984.1:140000-192500 GCA_026901105.3 Galaxias olidus | reverse complement strand
CAACCTACCTACAGTGTGTCAGCGCTCTGTTCTGCTGCCCACTCACAGTCCGTCCTCACTCCAGATGGCACCTCACTTCCTGGTCCCCGACCTGCTGTGCAGGGACCGCCTCTGATTGGCTGGCCCAGCTGCTCCCCCCCCCCCCCCCCCCACAGTCAGAGAAATGAGTGACAGGTGACTCCCCCAAACAGAGGCCCGGCCGCTAAGGTTCTGCTGTTGATTGACAGCCCCCATAGCGCCCCAGCTCCCGGCTGAGGATTCCGAGCATGACATCATTAGCTGCTCCGCAAAACAGCTGTTTCTGATTCCGACCGTCCAAGTGAAGCATTTGATCCCAAACTGTGCAAATAGCTGGGCTGCGCATTGCGGGACACTGTTTGTGTTCTAATTAGAAGTACTTTGTGATTGTCAAGCAGTTAATCCCAAACGCTTGACTTCACTTTTGGTATTTACGTTTTTTTTCCTCAGCTAATTTCCTTATGAAATTGCAGCTAACAAGACAAAAAGTGTTTTCTGCCGTAGCATCGTGCAGCGCTGTCCATCTGCTGCCGTGCATCCCATTTCCACTGATGAGTGGGGGAATGCCACCTGCCTTGACAGCCGGGTTCTGACGGGCCTGAGTGACAGCTGGAGGGTAAGGTGGTCAAACCGTCGGAGGCTGTGCTCCGTCCCAGACAGATGGCCGGGCTTCAGGTGTGCGTGCGGCCCAGGGATCCCGAGGAGTGGAGGAAGGAAAGGCAGACATCTCCAGACATCAGTGGCTGGGTGTCTCCGAGGAGGGGGCTACACAGGTAGCTAATGGAGAAGCTGTCTCAGCCACCAGCGGGCATCCTCAGGCTATGCACTGGCACACTGCCAGCAGGAATCAGAGCTGTCATCACTCAGGCCACCGCCACACACACACACAAACAAGACGGAGGGCCTCCATTTTCTATTCTTAGTTTATCATTTTTAAAGCCATTGAATATTTGAATGTATTTTTTCTTTCATTACTGTGATTATTTATTTTTTATTACGTTTTTTTTTTTCTTTCTCTTTTTGCACGGTTTAGATTTTCATGTTGTTGGAAGGTTTTTTTTTGGATGTGGTCTTCATTATATCCCTCAGGGTGAATACTACAAGCCCCAGAATACGTGTTATGCTTTCCTGGCGCAGCCTCAACCACGGCTGCCTATTTCCAAGCCAACAGAGGCTATTCCAGAGTGTCTAATTATTGAATGCACCGTTTACAAGGAGACAGTGGGTTTTTTTGGGGGGGGGGGCTTTGTTGTCGTTGTTGTTCTGCCCTCATTGTAGGCAAGTTTTGACCACGAGGCGTTTGAATTATAGCTGCTTGCTGCTGTCCTCTCTGTGATGAAAGAGTGTGCTTCTTTCTCTGTGGAGATATGACATGGTGCACAGGACGGAGGGGAGCTCTTTGCTTGTTAGCGGCTAGCTCCCACAGCTGAGTGACACTGCTGCCCACTCGCACAGACCAAAATACCCCGCTAACTGGTTAGCATATGTGAGACTCTCTCTGCAGGCCAGAGCTGAAAGCCCTAGCAAGGAGCTTTGCAATTTAAGTTTGAGGTGAGTGTGTGAGTATTTGTCTGTGTGTGTGTGTGTGTGTGTGTGTGTGTGTGTGTGTGTGTGTGTGTGTGTGTGTGTGTGTGTGTGTGTGTGTGTGTGTGTGTGTGTGTGTGTGTGTGTGTGTATGTCCATGTAAAATAAACAGAGAGATAAAGTGGCATACCAAGACAGTTCTGTAATGTAAAAAAAAAAAAAAAAAAAAAAAAAAAAAAACCAAGGGAAAGGTAAGCAGGAATGGAAGTCTTATTATTTTTATTTTCCTCCGGGAGCAAGGCCTGTTCATTTGGGAAACAGAGCAAGTATAGGGGGTGTTATATGTTATATGTGGCGGAAACATGGCCGATGGTTTCCCTAGATAAACTCGTAGCCCAAGTGAAAGTCCAGGGCATCTTTCCCTGGGAGGGTTACGTGCGAATGTGTGAATATTTGCGCAAAGCGGGTGATGAAAGCAGCGGGCAGGGAGCATCTGTGGGAAAAGGTGGGTTTGAAATTTGCCGGACAAATTCGACTTTGTCCGCTGGAGCCGTGAGGCTCTCCAAGGCAGCCAAATTGAACCGGACACGGCTTTACTCTGGTGACTTCCTTTGTGGCTCCCACTCCATTTGTCCTCTCACTTGTTTCCTTTTTTTTTTGGGTCATATTTTTTGATTGTCCTCCTGCTGTGCCGCTAAAATCACATTCATTTAATAAAGCCTTAGCTGTGACACAGACACCTCCGTAATCTAAAATAACCATTTTTTATTTTATTCGAAAGTGTGAAGCCTCGGCAAATGTTTGTGAAACTCACTCGTTCTGCCAATTTAGGTATTGTGGTTGTGAGGCACAGCAATAAGGGAGACCGCGTTATTATGGTCTAGGAGGCAGCTGGCTTATTCAGGCGACACACACTCCCTCCCTCGCGTGCGCGCGCACACACACACACACACACACACACCCACCCACACAACCACACACATACAGACACACACACACACACACACATACACACACAGCCACCCACTCACACACACGCACACACACATCTCAGTCTGTGCCTGCTAAGAGTTAAAAACAAGTCACCTCCCTGACATTTACACAAGGCTGCTGCTTCTTTTCAGATGCGCCGTGGGATACGACAATGCGCTCCGCGTGAGAGTCATTGAAAAGTCTGCCGGGGAGAGGGGAAGCAGCTTCCACCACCACCACCACCACCGTGCACCTGGACTACCTAAACAACACAAAAAAAACACCCACTTCACCGAGGGGAAGGCACAAGGACAAAGATCCACATCAACTGGATTGAAGGGACTGAACAATAGCCAGCCATGTCATCCGGCAGTCCACTGGATCCCCGCCATTTGCTGCCGGTAGTAAAGGACGTCCTTTATAAGTAAATGTAGCTATCTCTGCCCGCTCCATCTCTGAACAATGAGCTCCCACAAACAGTACATTTTTTTTGTTCCAATGCAGCATTTAAAGGGCACTGCTAGTCAATGGGCCTAATGTAGTCTATTTTTGGAGGATTTACAAATGCAATTTTTCAAAACACACTTCACTACTACCACTGGCACCATCAAAGACCTGCCAGAACATTTTCATGGAGAAGTGTTTGTATGCTGCATTGATAGGCCATTCGCTCCAGGAGAGAAAAACGTAATGCAAAAAAAAACACACGAGTAGAACATCAAAGGCCTGAACATCCATTCAGATGCACGTCATTTAGATTAAAACATATGGCGCAATGAGACAATTATGAGTATCCTTGGGCCTTTATTCTGCCTAGCCTACCATACTGTAATAGCGCCTTGTTGACTGTAAACAATGTGAGACCATTGTAATGATACGGCAACACCCTTACAACCTGAAATGACATCCATCCTTTGGAGATTTCTGTACGAACCTGAGTGGCTGCTGTGCTGTAGCTCTCCTGTCGCCTAAGCAACGCTCTGTGCCCGTCAAGCCAGGCCACACCTTAGCTACACGTTAATCCTCAGCGTCCATGGGGCTCTGGCCACTAATCACTGCGTGCTCTCCCACTAGTGGGGACCCCTCCCTGTGGACAGGGGCACGACGCCTGCGTGTTGTGGATGTGTATCAGACAGCAAGGATAACTAAGCTTCCTCTGTTGCCCCCCTCTCCCCCCCCTTCCCCCCTCCCCCACCCCCCCTCCATCGATCCCCCTGTTTACACGGCCTCCCAGCCAATAGGCGGGCGAGCCAATTAAAACAGACCATGCTATTCATGTGGCCGGAAAAGGGGCCAATCACAGCGTTCCCCGAAAGCAGCGACGGCTGGGGTTGAGCGAGAGAGAGAGAGGGAGAGAGAGAGAGAGAGAGAGAGAGAGAGAGAGAGAGAGAGAGAGAGAGAGAGAGAGAAATAATAAAATGACAGGAAAATGTAAAGAGGCCTCAGCGGCAGTTTAGGGTTTCCATCTCCCGGCTAATCTTCAAACAGCAAGCTGGCAGTGTGCTGGCCACTGATAAAGGCCCTGGTCTGTCATCACAAAGGCTCACCTCCAGCCTGTCAGCCTGACAGCCACGTCACCTGGAATCTGGGAAACAACCAAGGGCATGGGGAGACAGGCGCTGGAGGGGAGGGGGTGGAGAGAGAGAGAGAGAGAGAGAGAGAGAGAGTGTGTGTGTGTGTGGGGGGGGGGGGGAGTAAGGAGTGATGTCAGTGTGTGTGCGTGTGTGTGTGTGTGTGTGTGTGTGTGTGTGTGTGTGTGTGTGTGTGTGTGTGTTTAGTGAAGGTGTAGGTAGTGATGTTGGTGTGTGTGTGTAGGGAAAGAGTAAGGAGTGACGTCAGTGTGTGTGTGTGTGTATGTGTGTGTTCAGGGAATGAGTAAGGAATGATGTCGGCATGTGTGTGTGTGTGTGTGTGTGTGTGTGTTTAGGGCTCCGTCGTCGTCTCCTCTCCCGACACGCGGAGTGCAGGGCGCGGTCGTAAAATCAAACGCTGATTGTGTGATCATGTGTAATTGCGTGAGCAGCGGCTGTAAAAAAAGGCACCAAAAGAGGGAGAATTAGTGTTTTGTGGCTGTGTTTTACGGCTAGCTGGGCTTTTATGTCGAGGAGATGACTAGGCTGAAAGGTGAGAAGGGGGGGGAGGGGAGGGGGGGGGGGGGGGGGGGGGGCAAAGCGCTGACTTTGTTGTTTAATTCGTGGCTCCTAAATGTAGAGACACTGTTTTCCTGCCTGCTGATTGACAGCAGAGAGCCAGGCTGCCAGAGCTGGAGGACCAATCAGCATGGAGGCAACGCTTCCCTGTTTGTCACCGCAAATGTTTCCTTGTTACTTCAAGGTTTGCACAATTGAATCCGTTAGGAATACAATTATGTTTTTTTTTTAAGCTAGCTGGTGTCACAATAATCGTTTGACACTTGGAAAATAAACCCAATTGGTCTAATATTTTGTAGGTATTCAGGTATATAGCCTAGAATAGGCTGTATATTGTGTTTGCATGTTTTGGTCAGGTGGACTTGCACCACTTTATCTCACCTTTGACAACAAGACAATGATGGTAGTAGACTGTAGACTACTGTAACGTCACTTATCCAGCTCTGTACACACTATGGGAATAGAGAGGGAATCTGAAAGGTAAAATAACAGATTGGCCTTTCATTTTGACTGATTTTAGACATTGTAGGTAATGTGGTGATGCAGAGATATGTTGTTCTAGTTGGATTACATTTTAGAGTTCATGTCTTCACCACAAAGCGTACATTTAGCGCAACTTCTTTTGGATGTTAATGGTTTGCTGACTTCCTACCACAGTCCTACAGAGACTGTTTGTCTCTGTAAAGTGTTTTGAGCTCTTTTTTTTTGGGTCCTATTTGATTTCCCTCGCTATTTCAGAGAACATGCTTTGTGTTTCCCTTGTTTAATGATGTCTTTCTCAGCCCTGCTCATTGTTCTTCAATCTTAGCGATAATACAATCTCACATGAAAGCATTGTCAGGAGGCGTGTATTTCTCCAATGAAAATAAAAAAAAACCTTGGTCAGTGGTAGTCTTTTCAAATTACATTTTTCTTTTCTCCAACAGGGTTTGCCAAGGTTGGAGTGTTTTGTATATGTAATGTTGACGGTATTCTTGTCATTTGTTAGCATGCTCGTGTAGGTATACGCTTGAGAGAGCTGTGACAGGGGGCAGAGCTGTGTGATTTATCTGTGCTTGAAGCCATGCACAATGCCACCATTTAAAGAAAGAATGACCTAGAACCTCACATTGTGAACTGCCGCCTGTTTGTGTGTGTGTGTGTGTGTGTGTGTGTGTGTGTGTGTGTGTGTGTGTGTGTACGTGTGTGCGTCCGAGTGAGTACGTAAGAGGAGCAGACTTCCATGTTAATACACAGACAGCGTTTCATGGCATCCCTAATGCCTGGTGAGCCTGTGCACAAGACGAATGACACCCAGACAATGGCTCAGTGTCACCCTGACTAACCCAAGGCCTCGTTCCACCAACTCTCACCACCACCACCACCATCATTGCGGTACTCTGTGCTTTTTCTAGCTCATTTAGTCCCCCTACCAACAACTGTCTCCAGGAGCATTTCCATGGCCAGCATGGCATACAAGTATATTTCCAGAAGGATACTGTTCGACCCACTATTGCCCGGGGAAGTCAGTCAGTCAGTCAGTCAATCTTTCATTAGGTCTGGGGTGAGTGGGGTCAGACAGCACGCCTTCAGGACTACAGACAGGCGGAACATCTGGTGCAGGATTGATGTCAGGAATGATAACGTCTCCTCCTCTTCCTCCTCCTCCTCCTCCTGCTACGTCCCCGTCGCCTCCTCTCTCATCAGGGAGCCTCTGCCGAGAGGAGCCCATCCTCGGTGCTGTGGAGGAGGTGATTATGTGTGATCTGCCGACTCAGACTTGACCTTTTCCACGTTATCTTTCAGACTGGAAAGCAAAAGTCATGGAATAGCCTTCTCGGGTTTTCTCGAGGCGCCATCACTGCAGGAACGCTTCATCCATATTTTGTGAGGGCGAATCGGTTCCAGTTCGACACTGTGATTGCCTATGCCTAAGTGTTGAAATTTGGATGAAGGGGGGTGTGTGTGTGTGTGTGTGTGTGTGTGTGTGTGTGTGTGTGTGTGTGTGTGTGCGCATGTGTGTGTGTGTGCATGCGTGCGTGCGTGTGTTTGTGCTTGCGTGCGTGTGTGTGAATATGATTAGGTGCTGTTGGGGTTGACTGCCCTGTTATCTTACATGCAGAAGTATTTAAAGGACACTCAAATGAATCACACTGAAGTTCGGAGTGCTGAAAATCACACCGTGAAAATCCATGTGCTGGACGTGGAGTGATGGCAGGGATCAATGGGGGCGTTCCTCTACCGGCCCCCCATAGACAGCAGGTCCCACGTCACCACCCTTCCTGCTTCCTGCTTCCTGGAAGACTGTCCCGAGTCCTCAAATGTCTTCATCCAATAAGTTAAACATCTGCGCTTAGTTCTAAACAGAACTTTTATGAAAATCATCTTCATTTAAAAAAATTTGTTTAAAAATTTGATTGAATTAATTTCACCTGAAATACACTGGAGTGGTATGTGTAAAAATCGGTTATTACACACACCAGAAACTGAGCTGCAGTAATCGGAGAGTGTTTTTGTGTCCTCCTGTCAGACACCTCTGCCCTGAGGTGTGGCCACCATTGTTACTCTTTTTTTTTGGGGTCAAACATTCAATGCAAAGGAGACCAACTTGTCTGAATTTCACTTTGGTGACAGGTGAAGGTGGACGGGTATACTCTCTCTCTCTCTCTCTCTCTCTCTCTCTCTCTCTCTCTCTCTCTCTCTTTGGTTCTCTCTCTTTCCTTCTCTCTCTCACTCTCACTCTCTCTCTCTCTTTCCCTTTGTTTCTCTCTTTTTCCTTCTCTCTCTCTCTCTCTCTCTCTCTCTCCCCATCTCTCTCTCTCCCCATCTCTCTCTCTCTCTCTTTCTCTCTCTATCCTCTCTCTCCCTCTCCCTTTCTCTCTCCCCCTCTCTCTCCTCCACATATTTTTCCTCCCTGCGAGCTCCCTGACTCTGCTGTCGCAGCAGTTGCTGTCAGTTTGAGCGGTGCCTGCCCCCAAATATAATAGGGTTTTCTTCACTGCCTCCCCGGGGATTGACTGGCAGAGAAGAATTCACCATGGCTCATTTGGAGCAGTGTGGGGACGGGGGTTCATAAAACCAACGCCTCCATGTCTCCAGGCGTGTGTGGCATCCCAACAAAGGTGTTAGTTTCGTGCGCTGCTCTCTCCCGGGTGTACTGTGTCTTGGGCACTGTCTCCAGAGCATGTTGTGAGCCTTGGGAGAGGAGGACAACAAGGGTGCACTCCCAGGCGTCACGCCGGAAAACTCTGTGCTCTACGAGCAATGAAACGATCAACATTGTATACTACGGTTGACGTTGATGAATTACTGTGTCCGGTCTCGTTGTGAAAAACGAAACTTGTGCGTGGACCCACCCTGACCAAGTGATATGGTTATTGAAAAGAAAGAAAGAAAGAAAGAAAGAAAGAAAGAAAGAAAGAAAGAAAGATTGTTTTGGCCTATCCACACGTGTTCGCATGCACACACAGACGCACACACACACACACACACACACACACACACACACACACACACACACACACACACACACACACACACACACACACACACACACACACACACACACACACACACACACACACACACACATGCGCACAGGGTGAGCTGGAGCAGCAGAGCACGTAGGCCTGCATGAGGGTATCAGGGTTTCTGGTTGCTAGACAGCTGCAGCCCTCGGCCCGCTCACAGCAGTCCGCTGAGCTCCGAGCTGCTTGACAAAGAGGCTTAAAGTCCTCCCTAAGTCTGCTGCCCTGGGTCGCCTGCATACCCCCAGCCCGGCTCCAGCAAAGGCCTGAATGAGAGTTTAGCAGCTATGGTTACACCCCCTCTAGCCCCCCTGACACCCCTCTCCAGGGCATTACCATTTTTCCTCCTGGGCTCCTCCGGTCTTATAGCCCGGCAACAGGTCTCTCTCTCTCTCTCTCTCTCTCTCTCTCTCTCTCTCTTCTGTTTCTCTCTGTGTCTCTCTCTCTCTCTCTCTCTCTCTCTCTCTCTCTCTCTCTCTCTGCGTCTCTCTCTGTCTCTCTTTCTCTCTGGCGCTGCCTGACCCTGTTTCATAAGATGATGAAAGAGCTGACAGGCCCTCCAACGGCCACTGTGAGGCCTCCAAAGTATTTCTCCCTCTCTCTCTCTCTGTCTCTCCCTATCTCTCTCTCTGTCTCACTCTCCCTCTCCATCTCTCTCTCTCTCTCTCTCTCTCTCTCTCTCTCTCTCTCTCTCTCTCTCTCTCTCTCTCTCTCTCTCTCTCTCTCTCTCTCTCTCTCTCTCTCTCTCTCTCTCTGTGGGTAATTAGGCTGAAACTCACCGGCTCTGGCACAGACAGGTCTTTGACAGGGACTGGGCTCGACATTCCAGTTCCCCGCTTGTTTTTCTGTTGCTTTTATTGCTTCGCCGGCGCTTTCCGCCTGGGAGGGAGCACGCTGCGCGGTGTTTTCCTTGGCCAGCTACCCACCTAGGCACTCTGACGGGCCGGCGACCCCGGCGCTCTGTGAAGCTAAAAGGCGCTGCCCAGATCAGACAAACACAACTGATTGGACATGCTCCATAAATCAAATGGCCGTGTCCACGCTGTCTGTGTGTCTGTCTGGCGGAGGAGGGAGAGAGGGGAGACGGTTTGGGGTCGATTTAGGAGGTGGTGGTGGTGGTTCGGGGGCAGGGGGGTGAAGGAGTAGAGGTGGCCAGGAGCAGGGGGGGGGGGGACAACTGGGACGTTCCTTGTTGAGGATGTGTGTCTCTGTGTGCATGTGTGTGTGTGTGGGTGTGTGTGTGTGTGTGTGTGTGTGGGTGTGTATGTGTATTGTGTGTGTTTACTGTGTGTTTGTGCCTGCTGTATGTTTGTGTGTGTGTCGGTGTCTCTGTGTACGTGTGTGTGTGTGTGTGTGTGTGTGTGTGTGTGTGTGTGTGTGTGTGTGCACGTGACTGTGTATAGTGTTATGTGCAAGTGTGTATGTGTGTGGGAGGCAGCGGTATTCTGTGTCGGCAGCTGGAAACACTCAAGACTGCTGCACAGAGAAAGAGAGAGAGAGAGAGAGAGAGAGAGAGAGAGAGAGAGAGAGAGAGAGAGAGAGAGAGTGAGAGAGAGAGAGAGAGAGAGAGAGAGAGAGAGAGAGAGAGAGAGAGAGAGAGAGGCACCAGCAGCCCAGGCTCTCTGTGTATGGGGGGGGGGAGGGGAGGGGGGGGGGGGGGCTGCTGAGCCCTTGCCGAGTGAGAGCCCCTATAGAAGGGGAGTAGATGGGGCCTGTAAAGCAGAACAACATGGGGGCCAGACCGAGTGCAGCGAGTGCGCAGCAGCCCGCCTCAGGAAGTGGCCCTTGTTTAGCCTCTGAGCCATGTGCTAAGAATAATAAGGAAAAAGGAGGGGGGGGTGGGGGGGGCAGTGTTGGTGCAGACGTGGAGCGCTCCCCTCTGTCATCCTTTTATGTCTGCAGCAGCGTCTCCTACTCGGACACCTCCTCGCTGCCTTTGTGCGTGAGGCCGTCGCCGCTGCAGACGACAGGGGATTACGCCTCCCTAACGTCAGGGCCAATGCCACGGTCTGCCGGACCGTCGGAGCCAGAACAAACTCGGACGAAAGACGCTGATTCTTTGAAAAGAACTCGAGGTGTATGATGGGGTTTGAGTTGGATTTCAAGCACACGTGTCTCTCGCTCTCTCTCTCTCTCCGTCTCTCTCTCTCTTTCTCTCTCTCTTTTTCTCGTTCTCTCCCTCCCTGTCTTTCTTTCTCCATCTCTTGCGCACGTTCTCTCTTTTTCCTCTCTCTTCTCTTTTTTTTCCCCCATGTCATTCCCTGCTTGGCTTGGACACGGAGTGGGAAGCCAGTTACTCAGCTGAGGAGAGCCAAGCCTTTGATTTTCCCCGAGAAGTGTTAAAAGTTACAATGCACAGCTGAACTTGTATATGCAAGCCTCTGCCAGAGTTATGGCTCCCCGAGCAAAGACACATGTTTTCAACTTTCAACTTAATAGCAAAGAGAACAGGTGTCTCGGACAAGGTGTCTCATTTTTCCTGGAAAATGCTTGCGTGCCTTTGCCCGTGCGTGTGCACGTGTGTGTGTGTGCGTGCACTCACCACATCGTCTCTCTGCCATGGGAAACAGGCCCCTCCCACTCTGTACAGCCTCCGCTCTCTCACCGAGGCTGTACAGTAATGGACACCTCCAGTTTGGAAGGAAACCCAGCGCTCGGCTCTGCTCCTCTCCTAGATGGAACGCCAGTGAATCAACTCAGCGTTCTCAGTCGGTCATTCCGGAAGATTCTGTTACCTTTCAGCACCCCGAAGGGGCCCTTTGGCCTGCAGCCAACGAGGGGAATGCCCAACACAGAGAGGAAGGTATAGATCAAGAGAGAGGGAAAGAGAGAGAAGAGATCAGGGGAGAAAGGAGAGAGCCTGAGGAGGTATGACTGTGAGAGAAAAGACAATCCAGGGAAGAAAGAAAAGGAGGGCTGTCAGAGAGAAAGAGCCATGGAGCAAGCAAAGAAAGAGAGAAAGAGACACAGAGCGAGCGTAGAAAGAGAGAAAGAAAAACCCAACACACGAGAAAAACAAAACAAACAAAAAGGAAACGGATTGTGCCGGACAGAAGGATCTGGAGTGCGTCGGTGAGAAAGTGGGAATCACAGAGCCACCAGCACTTCCCAATCAAACTCCATTGACCTGGCGGGCCCGGGACCAATTAACCCTGCTGGTTTGCATATGATTCGAGCAGCATGCCGGATAGCCGTCTGATGAGCAACAGCTCATTTGCATATCAGCCACTGATTATCGCATTCACACGATAGGCAAGTTCAGTCAGCGTTGCCTGGTCTTGTTGTTTCTCTGTAATCACAGTACCCACTTAACTGTGTGGACCACGGCGTTCCCGAGTGTCGTTCATCCCACAGCTACCTTAGAAGTGAGGATCCAGCTGCGGTATCAAAGGCGCCGGGGGACGATGGATGCACAACTAAAGCCAAGTGGATGGGTTTAGACTTCGAAGCTCGCAGGGCTAGTGGACCGCTAAGCCAGGACTGAACATCTAAGGCCCACTCCTGTAATTGAAAGTGGACTGCGCGAGATAGAAAAAAAAAATAATAATAAAGGAAGAAAAATGTATATGGTGCTTGAGAGATTCTCCCAGGAGAGTGTCTTTGGGGCGCTCCGTTTTAAGTCTGTAGCATCTGTCACGCGGGCAGACTAATCAGAGAGACAGATGAAAGGGTGGGGGTGGGCAGCGGAGGGGTCAGGTAGCCAGTGATGGCTTCTTCTGATGGTTCGGTGACCTTTGATCTCCACAGGAGGATGGAACACACGATATTAGCTCGCTGTGCTGCGATGACGTGCCTGTAGGCCACTTACCTCACGTGCTCTCCTGTGACACGATAAACAAACGATCTGTCTGAACAAAACAAACTTCTGTTCAGGAAAGTTCAAAGCTTCAGTCTGCTGTTTCAGTGTCTGTTCAAGGAAGAAGGAAAAAGAAAAACGCAACGGAGGATAAGAAGTAAAGGTCAAGTTGGGGTTAGGCTTGATAAAGCGCTCACTTGTTCTTGTTTTGGGTGGGGAAGTTATACGAAGCCTTCAAACCCTGGGCTTAACGGCAGCCCTCAAGGTTGTGATAGAGTTGTATAATTGGACAGATTGCATAAGCTGAATTCCTGTGCTCAAAGGATCCTTTGACGAGGCACCGGACCAGACATCTTCTCACACCCTCAGCTTGGGCTATATTTATCCCCGACATTTTTGAACCGGGCTCTGCTTGAAAAAAACTGCACTTACGCATGAGATTAGGCGTCCATGTACTCCTGCGAACAACAGAAGCAAGGATTAGAGGTCAGGCATTGTGAGAAGTTTAGGACAGACGGACACAGTCACTTTTCAAGCACTGGCCAAGCACTGGAGGGCTGTTTACACAGCTAGTTCCACAGCACCAAACAGTATACTTTAAAATAAACTCCGCGGGGCAAAAGGAGGTTGTTCGTTCGTCTCAGCGTGGGACTGGTATGAAACGAACGCTTAGGACATTAGGCTGTTTATGGTTTATTAATTGTTTCTGAGGGAGAGGCCGACCAAGCGTGACCAACTGTTAACTACCAAATAAAACTTCCACATGTTTAGAACATCTGGAGGGTTTCTGGGTAAACAATACGAGAGGCAAAAAAAATACCGTCAAGGTTTGTTATGTTCTGGTCTACACGTATGAAAGCAAGAGCAGGTTGAAGCATCTGGGCCTTTTCAGCTCGCGAGCCTGCATGTGGTGGACGGAAAGCTATGCCAGACAAATTGCCACTGTGTTCATTTATTTCTCCCTAATTGTAAATGATGCACATGAATCAAATCTGATAAACGGGTTGATCCGACTCGTGGTTAGCGGGCTGTTCTTTTGAGCTATGATACAGGAGCAACTCGCCATGTTTTGTTTCTTGACAGACAGTAAAAAGTGAGAGGACATAATATTTCAGGAAATAACAGAACACCACCGTGCTGTTACAAGCTTAAGATAAAGCTACAATTTACATTCTGTAGTCTTTCAAACCGTTAATCTGGGAATTTGAAATTAAATTTTTTTGTACAGTATAATGTTTAGGATGCAGTTTAGTGTTATTGCTTACATATTTAAACTGCTTCTTGAGACTCAGAAAACACTCATGATGTCGAATGTTTTGCATCTGGTGTGTGTTGTATAAGCGATAGTTTCAGAAATGAGGTTTAAGCATTTTGAGAAGAAAAAAACGAATACAAGAATGTTTTCTTTGAGTTTGTACATTATGTGTAGTTTGGATGTCCAATTGGTGTTAATATACTGTATTTTACTTGTCTGCCCTTCAATTGCATACAGGGCCCAACGTTATATTTTAAAATCAATTCGGCACAATCGATTATTTAAGTAAAGGTTTACTAATTAGGCATACATCTTTTTTATTATAATACAAAATACAGTGCAATAGAACATACTAGCTTAGAAAATGGCAGGTTAGAACTCTGATGTCATTAGAACCCAGCAGCATGTCATTTTTATTTACATAACGTAACCTTCCTCTGCCAGTGCCTGTCACTCAAAGCTTTCTCCATCTGCCGTGGGTATACACCGAGATGCAGAGGAGGACCACCAAGACCTGACCCCACTGACGGACTGCAAGGAGCAGACAAACCCTGAGCTGTCGTGCGGCTCGCTCTGAGGGGAAAACTCTGTCTGCGCCGAGGCTCTCTCCTCCAGTCACGTCCATATAACTAAATTGACAACATTTCACCTCGAAAAAGAAAGTGGTCAAAGTTAGACAGAAGATGAGCATGTTGGTGTCTGTGTGTGTGTGTGTGTTTGTGTGCATGTGCGTGTGTGTGTACACATGTGATTTCTTTATGATTCTTTTGTGTTTGCGTGTCTTCGTATGTGCTTGAATTTGTGTGATTTTGATTGTGTTCATGTTTAAGTGTGTATGATCATTGTAGCGCAATAGGAAATGAACCCATGCCGATGGTCACTCAAACAAATGAAAGTATAGACGAGTTTTTGTTAGTTCACCACGCTGTATGAATTCTTCCTACATCAGGGACTTTGTTGAAATGTTAATAACACAAAGGTTTTTTTAACAACAGAATATGTTTGATGTGGGAAATGTTTTATAGTAGCGGTATACATTCACCTCATATGGATTTTCCACCTGGTTAAATCGAAAATAAATCACAAAGTCATTTCCATTAGGTCATTTAGAATTTCAAAGGAAGTGTTTTTAATTTGGAAGAACATTAGTCTGGAGGCATTTAGGATTTGATTAAGACTTCATCTGTTCTGTGCTTTGATGTTTCCTCTCTTTCTCCATGCCTGCCTATTTTTATTTTATTTGAATATGCTGTTAGTACGCTCCAATGCCTTCTCTCATTACGAGCACCTTTGCAGACAGAGAAAACAAATAGTATCTGATATTTCCACCATCCCCGCAGCATCCTTGATTTTTTTCTGGTCCAACATAATCCAACAACAAGGACCACGTTTCCTGTGGGACCTACATGGTCATGGCAGTAACTATCAATAGCCTATGGTTTCACAATGAGAGTCCAACATGTGGGCGTGTCTGCGTTCTTCTATTTCCTTTTCACTGAAAGGTCTCCCTGAGTCTCTTGGACCTCGGATTTTTCTTTTGATTCACATGGAAGACGTCATGTTTCAAGTTGAATCATGTGAGTGTTCCTGAGTGCCTGGAAGGGCGAATTGTGCACAGCAATATCACCTGGTGACAAGATGGCTGACTAATGCTTCAGCCAGCGCTTGTTTGAGAGAACAGTCGCCACCGCGTGTGTAGGCTTACACGCGCACGCACACACACACACACACACACACACACACACACACACACACACACACACACACACACACACACAGACACGCTCAAACACACGCAAACACACAGAGACAAAGACGCCGGGCCAGCACCAAGGCCCAGTCCCCCCGGTACACACCTTGTGCTCCTGTGATGGAGCCTGTGAGTCTCCTTTTGGCCGTTCACCTGTTTTGATGGCGGCGTGCGTCGCCACTGGTTCAAACGTTGTTTTGATGGCCGCTGTCAGGGCCCCGGTGAGCTCACGCGGACACAGCTGGCCGGGGCGGAGCCGCTTCGGGGTGCACGGGGAGTTGAAGGACGTGGACCCCAGCCAACACGTCTCCTCCACAGCAGCGCATATCTTACAAGTGACTCGCTACGCCTCAACCCCCGAACACCGCGCCGCCGCCGCCGGCTCCATCTGCACTGCGCTCGGGGCCCCGGGGGGGCCGGGGGGCCCGGGGCCTCTTCTCCACATAGCCGGGGCCCCCACGTCAGCGCTGCCCTCTGTCACTACCCATCCCTCTACTCTCTGCCTTGGCCTCTCTTCTCTTCTATTTCTCCCTTCCTGTCCTCCCCTGTTCTCACCTCCGCTTCTCTCGTTGTTTCCTGCCCTCCATGCCGGTCCTCCTCTGTCATCGTACCTCCTCTCCTCTCATTTGATTTACCCTCGCTGGTCTCCTCCCCTCTCTCTTGCTCTCCTCCCTTCCCTCTGTATCTTCCTCCTCTCATCCCCTCTTTCTTTTTCTCATCTCCTCTTTCTTTCTCTTCTCTCCTCCCTCTGTATCTTCCTCCTATCCGCCCCTCTTTATTTCTTTCCTCTCCTCCCCTTGTATCTACCTCCTCTCCTCCCCCACGGACTCCTTTACTTAAGGAGGGGTAATGGCTGACTGTTTTAATGACAGGAAGAGGCTAGTAGGAGTCCCACCGTATTTCTCACTGCTTGTCAAACTGAATGAGAGATCACAGGGAGATGAGGTCTTTTGCAGCGCTAAGGAGAAAGGAGGTGATCTTTTCTGGGCGTCTCACTGGGTTCCTGGTCAGGACGCAGAGCAGGGACAGGAGAGGGTCAGAGGCCTCAGTGAAGACACGGCATCAGAAACAGTAGCTTCACACACACACACACACACACACACCGAGACACGCAACCTCCATCTGCTTGTTTTTCCTCTCCACATAGGTCTTCTCTGACAGGTTTGTATAGGGGGTTGGGGGGGGAGGGGGAGGGGGGTGAAGGTGGGACACGCTAGTGTGAGTGTCTCTCCCCTCCGCCACATACAGCCCGGAAGGGCCAGCACTTTCGACAGCAGCCCCGCAGCATGTGATACCTAAACCCCCTGTATGTGCAGTGATTTGTGCCGCTGTCTCTCGCCTGTACTAAAACAACACCCATGAAAGCTCCTGTGCTGTGAGCCTGTCAGGTATCTCTGGTGAAGCCTCTGGGAAGGCAACAGACCCCGTGAGCGTCCTGGGAGACCCCCGCTCTGGAGCTTCCTCCTCCGGCCTGCGCGTGATAAATAACAGCCGGCGACCGAGCAGTGACGACGGAGCGCCTCCTCCGTGCCCGGAACACCGGCCCGCTCCCCTTTCTCCCGGCTGTCACACGGCCTTCTGTAAATCACGTCAGCGCTCCGGGAGAACTGGGAACAATGAGCTGGGAGACGCCAGCCACTACCGACGCAGGGAAAGTCCGTATACCCGCATTCAGGAGGGATGTTCGCCAACCCCCCACCCCTTTGCCGTCTCCTGCTAAGTGCCACAGTGTCTTAATACGGCTAATTAAACGCTTTAATCAAGGATTGCGTTGTATTGATCCCTATCTCTACCGGGGGGGGGGGGGGATTTGATTGTTCCTGCTTCTCCGGAGCTGTCACTCTTCCCCTTAGTGATCCCATCAACTCTCCCCTGCTGCTGCTGCCGCTGTCGACAGGACTGGGTGGTGGTGGTGGTAATGGGGTGTGTGTGTGTGGGTGTGGGGGGGGGGAGTCATAAAAATAGGAAGCTGAAGTCATCCCCGACTTATAATTAATCTCATGTCGACTCCTATTGACATGTCCGCCATTTGATTAAATAATTACCTAAGCGCCATAAGCCACGGTGATTGAGTCATAATCCTGAATGAGCTGTAACAAGCCGTGGTCACCTCCTCCTTCTCCACGCTGTGATTAGCTCATCGCTGGAGCCCGGAGTCGCTCCCCATCTGTTGGCTTCTGCCTCTGCAGCTTTGGGGTGTTTTGTCAACGCCTGGTACAGACATCGGGTCTCTCAGTCGCCTCGCACACACACACACACACACACACACACACACACACACACACACACACACACACACACACACACACACACACACTCGCATGTGCCCCTATAAGCACACACATACCGATATGTCCGGATGCAATGTGTATGCCTTTCAATTGCAAACACGCACAAAAAACTCACAAAAGAAACACACACATTCACCTACCAAATCACACAATGAACATATGCATTCACATACATACACATACACACACAAAAGACACACATGTACCTACACCTCCACACAATGAACATATGCATGCACATACTTACTCAGACACACACACACACACACACACACACACACACACACACACACAGACACACAGACACACACACACGCACACGCACTTCCATGCAACCCCCCCCCACACACACACACCCCTCCTCCCCCCACACACAAACAGGCTGGCATCTGTCACCGGGGGGTCGGGCACACACACACTCGGAGCGTGTGCCCTTTGACCCCGTGACAGGTACACACGGTGGATCTCAAAGTGAGAGGAGGGCCCGGGAGCAGGTCTGCAGCGTGGTGACGTGCCCTCTCTGTAGGTAGCTGTCTACCCCTCAGCGCTCCTGGGGACGGCAACTCCTCTCCCAGGAAGCCACGGCTGCTGCTCCGGGAGGGAAGTGAGGTATGTCCGGAGCAGTAGCTTCATCTGTCGGGGAGAAAACAGGAGGACAAGAGGTCAGACAAGAGGGGACCACTTATATCATGTTTTATGTATGACGGGTGGCGTGCGTTTTGAATATTTACATGTGTCTGAAGGTGATGCAAATGGTAACGGAGAGGGAGAAAGAAGGGAAGGGAGAGACAGAGAGAGAGAGAAGAGAGAGAGAGAGAGAGAGAGAGAGAGAGAGAGAGAGAGAGAGAGAGAGAGAGAGAGAGAGAGAGAGAGAGAGAGAGATGTGCTAGGCTCCTTTCTCAACAAAAAAAAGCCCTGTTCTCAAACAGCATGATGCAATGCCTGAACTGAAAAGGCAAACATGTTTATGGCACGTTGTAAAAAGAATCGATGGAGATTTTTGGAGCGCCTTTTGAAAAAAGTGTGATGTTATGTTGGTTCGCCGCCAAATCTGGGTGATTCCTTTTTTTTGCCTGGAGATAAAGTAGCATCCACAACAGCTGTGACCTTCAAGGTTTGGAGAGCGATTGCAATGCTCCTGCCTTCTTACAGATTCCTGCTCGGTCCTCCACTGTATTCCCCTAGGTGCGCGGGCTAGATGGAGGCACCCTTCAGAAACAACACGTCAAAGGAATATAAATGATCTCGTCTCCGTTAAAAGCTTCGAGGTTTGATCCCAGTGAACCCCCCAGAACACTCCCAGGCATATAATTAAGAGACCCTTTCTAATTTTCGATCAGAGTAAATTAGTGATTTGACTTCATTGTTAAATCACGGCCAGTGGCGCGTCGCCGCGGGAGATGGATCGAGCGAGTTGCAGCGGGCGGACAGTCGCCGGATCATTTTGACAATGGGGTTTTGGGGGGTACCATCCATCACTCAGAAGCTAACACGAAAGTTTTGACAGCTAGAGGTCACCGCAATGTGGCAGGAGCCAACAGAGATGGATGCCTTTAATTTGGGTAATGAAGAGTTAACCATCTTGGGAGGGCAAAGGGAGCGTTAAATGGGAGAGTGGCTCGTCATTGCAGAAGAAGAAGTCTTATTCAATTCCTTGAGCCCTAATGAGAGACGTTCAAACACAATCCTTGATTGACAACGAGGCCCCGGCTGTAATTCCCTGCAGACAGTTCACTTAAGTTTCATCCCTTGTTAATCTCAAACGTAATGAATGGCAAAAATAAGGTTAAACGTGGTAGCGTGAATTCATTATCACTAATAGATTAGTCTGTAAGATGATTTACAGTGAAGTCTTTCGCTCTCTCTATCTCTCTATCTTTATCACACTCTCACTCTTTGTCTCTCTCTTTCTTGTCATTGATGGTAAACGGATTTGATCTAGCTGCGGTACTTCTGGGTTTGTCAGTCCAACCCATCAATCTGCCTTCCTTGGTCATTGTCCTCCTGTGTTTGACCCACTTAACTTTCCTCAGATTGGAAATATGTACAAGCTGTTGGCCCTGTGAAAAAAATAAAAAACGAATCCGTTTTATAGTGTGAGCGTAAGACCCCTCTTTATCGTGCTCTCTGAAATTATATTCATCCCGGCCTGTCATTCAAGTTCATACTTGACCCTGTTCTCATTGTTGAAGGCTTAATGGTAGCACCTCTACACAGATAACGCCTAATGCCCTGTCTGTCTGCCAGCAAAGACCTGCGCCATTTTCCTGGTAAAACGTAAGCGACAGTATCTTTTTTATTGAAATAACCGCCACAAAGACGTTCAAAATACGTGCACTTGCCGTTCTAACATTTATTGGGATGAAAATAATCTGTCTCATAGCCTTGTGTGCGTCGGAAGATAATTCCAAAACGTGCAATTTAGAGTGATGGTCAACTTGGTACTGTCATATTGGTATGCTGTGCCTCCCCCTGTCTGCTCATTTTACTGCTTAGACAGGGATGTCATACATGTGTCAGCCTATTAGCAGCACCGACCCCAAAGCAGAGTGGCTTATTCCAATTTACTTCAACCCCCAAAGAAATCATATAGACATTGTATTACAGTTGTGACGTCCTGGAACAGCCTCACACCAGGCAGCGGACTAATTGAGGATAATGTGTTGCACCTGTGGGGTTGTTTGGGTTGGCTTACCATTGGTGTTTCTCATGTATATATGTCGCACTGTTTGGTTTGGTGTTTGTGTGGTCATTGTATTGTGTTCACGGATTAAAAAATACGTTACCTTCCTTTGGATTACGGCTCCGGTCTTTTTGTGCCTCCGGCGAATGCATGTGGGTCTCTCACTTTATACTTACCATCGTGACAACAGTGCTGCAATCTGAAGTCAGAATGTGTTGAGATGTATGTTGGGGTGTTAAATAGAGTGTGTGTGTGTGTGTGTGTGTGTGTGTGTGTGTGTGTGTGTGTGTGTGTGTGTGCACACGCGCCCGTTTATTCACCTGCATGTTCTCACTTGAATTTGTTATTCATAAATGTATCAAATGGTAATGGCTCAGTCAGAGTGTCTGGGCGGCCATTTTCCTCGCTGACTGACAGTGGGGTTGCCTGGGTCTAATGACAGGCTTTTAAAGCTGTAGCTGCAACTAATTGGGGTGATCTGTCCATCCCATGTCCCCCTAAGACATAACTACCAAGGATTACAAATGATTAAGGTACTGGTCCTCCACTGCTTTAAGGCCTTTTCACAGTATTTACCCTCAGTGGTGAGATTAGCGAGTTGATGATAGACAGATAGGGATTGGCAGGGTCATGACACATCTAGACAGTTAGAAACAGTTCAAAGCCTATTATGGACCTTGTCTCGGGTACGGCTTTGTAAGTTACCTATACAGCTCACCATCCACTCTATATAATGATGCTGTGCTTTATTTCTGGGCACACACATAATATGCATCCGGTTGGCTCGTTATAGACAGAATCTCTATGCTGATGCCTGAAGATGTTTTGCACATTTTGAGCTACACAAAGATGGTGTGTTCATTTATTTAAAAAAGTGTCATATAGAAATGAAAATTAGGTTATGTTGATAAATGATTTAACAGTGTAGCATAAATATAACCATGAATTATCTTAATCAATGAATCACTAATGGTGTGTTGTTCATTGCTAGGTTCAGCAAGAGGACTATATCTACAACATATCCCCTCTTTAAGAAGTGATTTTTACATAAACACAATTTAAAAAGAAAAGTATGTGGATTTATAATCGTCCAACTAACGTCCAACACTGAAGCAAATTTTGTGATTGTAAGTACTCCCACCGGGTATGGAATGAGGAACTAGTGTGGTCTGGAGTCCCCGACTGAGGCTCATAACATTTCTTTACTGCAACGAGTCACATGCTGGATCCTGGAGGAGAAACAGGCAGCAACGTGAATATTTATTGAATACAGATGTTTATTGCTACTTTTCATGGGGAAAGCCCCGAGCAGCAACTATGAGCCTCTCGGGTCATTACACTATTAAACACTGCAGTGGTCAAACAGAGAACATTTGCTAACAAAACACATTCACATTTAAACAATTTCCGTTGTTAGGATTTGAAACGATCAAAAGTGTTAAGACTGAGCCTTTTTTATTTTTTTATTTTTTTTTGTCCTTGTTAGGGAATGTCTGTTCCAGAGAAACTTCTCATGTGTTTTCATTTGAGAAGAAGGCTAAGACGGAGCAAAATAAAAAAGGAGCAGGGAACTGTATTTTGTTAAACTGAATTGTCATGTCTGCTTGACAGACACTTACAATGAGATTAGTGCGGGGATATCAAAGAGGAATTGTGGGAAACAGGAGCCGTGGTAATCCACTCACCCCCTCTTTTTAAAAATGACAAACCTTGTTCTCTCTCTCTGGCTTTTCAAAACTTTGCATTCCCGTTCATTAGCTGACTTATCCTGTAGCACCCGTCTCGTAATCTTGGATACTTCCGCTGACACTTAGAAGTCTACCTTAAAAGACACCAGAAATATATGTGGGCATACTTAATCTTCTGTCTACCAGATTTATTCAAAAGAATGATAGATATGGGTATGCCTGTTATTCTCTTTTTTCTTAAATCGGAAATAGTCTTGCCACATTCCTTTTAGAAAGTAAAATACTTTTATGCAACAAAAACGAAACCATAAAATAATCCTCTTTCAAGACTGATGTTTTTAAACTCAACTTCATTCCGCACCTTAAACCACCAAGGATGGCAACTCACGCTATTCATGTGAGCCACACAACTCATTACCAAACTGTATATTATTGATTTCTAGATAGTTGTTAAATGCTCTCCCGTGGACCAAGATTAGCCCTTCCTCTCTTCAAATCCCCTCCAATGACCTTTACTGTTGGGAGAAAGATAGCTCTTAAAAGTATGTGGGGGCATGTGGCAGGATTTGTAAAAAGAGGACATTTATGAAAATCCGTCTTAAAGCCTCTCCAAGAAATCCCAACGAGACATGAAAGAAAGGGCACTGAATCGCTATACGGAGAGGACATATTGAGAGACAACCTCTGATATTGAGGGTAGACAAAATGTTCTGTCTTTATGTACATACATAATGCTGAGTCGAAAAGAAAGTTCTACGATACTATAGAATCATCTTTTTCTTTTCTTTTTAATTTTTTTTCTTCGTGGCACTAGTGTCTTTAGAGTTTTGATTGAACAAGAGTGCTTGTGGTGCCTTCACTAATTTCAGTTTGGCTTTTGCGGGTTATATGTCATTGCAGGAGGTTGAGGGGGATTGATTGTTCTCACCCTCCCACTGCACTGATGAAACTCTACTTGGAAGCTCCCCAGGGAATCCATCTTGTGCTGATAACTTTGAGCTATCTTATCAGGTCACTGTTCAAACAAGAGTGAATGCTCAGATTGGCTTTCAGGCGTTTGTCTCTGTTAAGGTTTGTTTTCTTGTCTTTGTTTTCAAGGTTAGCCCCACTGGTCAAGTCAAAGAAAAATACTTTCCCCCCTATTATCTAACATTTTGTACTGGCGTTTTTTTATATCACTATGCTATAGACATGATGTAGGCCAGTTAGTTTCAGTCAGTACACCACTGCTAATACACTATTGTAATATTCTTCAGCGTAGTGTAATAATGCTCTGCTTTTGACATAAACCAATGTGGTGGAGTGCATTTCATGCTTTGTCTTTAATTGTTGGTTTGGTTTCCACACGCACACACACACACACACACACACACACACACACACACACACACTCAGATGAGCACCAAGTAATAACAACACAATAAAAAACCGCTTTGGGCGTTTAACTATATTTAGTCACATACCATGTTCATTGTAGGCTCACACAAAAGTGTGAAATGGTTCG
The DNA here is from genome assembly GCA_026901105.3 of Galaxias olidus. Classification (NCBI taxonomy): domain Eukaryota; kingdom Metazoa; phylum Chordata; class Actinopteri; order Galaxiiformes; family Galaxiidae; genus Galaxias; species Galaxias olidus. Next base: position 169,363 of record JAPMUY010002984.1, on the reverse strand, counting down.
AATGCAGTGTAACTCAATGGGTGAAAGAAACAGGATGCTCTCTGCAAGAGCTCCAAACTGTAAACAGATTGGCATATATACCATTGCACCTTAACTGTTTTTATTAACTACTGATGTGTGGTAAAGATAAAAAAATGGCAAAATAAAATATATTTATTAGAGGTGTCTGGTCAAGCAAAGCCCTTGGGCACAATAACGTAAAATACTCATTTGAGGCTCTGAATAGCAAAAATGTTTTGTTGTATTTGGTTTGCACCATTGTACCAAACATTAATGTTCGTTTGTCTTTGATTTATTCTAAAAGAACAAACGACAGAGAAATAAACATTCATGTTGCAGCTCAAATAAGAGCTGTATTATAATAACTGGCCTGGCTATCCACAGCCACCAATCACAAGGGATGAAGGATCTCACACAGAGCTGCCTGGAGATTTGCCTGAAGGCCCGCGGATTCTAGATCCATCAAGTCTGCTTTGAACTGTCACTTGTTTGGCCCGGTGGTGCAATGATCATAAACCAGTAAAACATCAGAGTGCAGGATACGACTGAGGGTGACTAACCACATTGGAGGCCCCTCTCCACAAAGACTGCCCTGCAGTGAACATTATCTTATCTGGTGTCGGGACGAGTCTGGGCTGGCCAAACTCTAGGCAGATGCCGTTTCAATGAAAACAATCCCTTAATTCTCAGAAATCTACTGTTTTGGGGAAACTTGATGGCACATTTAGATTGATCTTTTTGGAGTGTGTGTTTGTAGTCAGCTGTTGTTGTTGTCGTTGTTGTTTGTTGCTGCCATTGCTAATGGAGGAAGTTCATAAACAATTTGTGTTAGTTAGGTTAACTTTCTAAAACGTCTACCAATACTACCGTATTGGACAGCATGTAACAACTTGTCGTTACTTTACATTTTGTGATAAGCTGTTTTGGTTTTGACAAGGCGATAATGTGCATTCCCTCCATGCTATGCATACGCAACATCGCCTCCCTGGCCAAGTGAAACTTTATCTAGTGTACTCCTGTGTTTGAGAGAGCTCACCTACAGCCATGCCGTCCATCAGCGTTAGTTCCATGTTGGCTCCAGACTAAACACACTCTCCTTACCCTGGCTTGGAGAGCCCCGAGGGCATCCTACAACCCTGTTTATTAGCATAAGGACACAAGTGCAAGTTCATTTGAATGTTTTTAATGCTTGTTTTATGTTTGTTGTAATGTTTATGTTAATGTGTTTAGAATGTTTTATGCTGGTGTCTTCCTCTCGGCTAGGGCTCCCTTGTAAAAGAGATGCTGATCTCAATGGGACTCACCTGGTTAAGTAAAGGAGAAATAAAAAAATACAAATAAATAAAGTGCACAATATTCAGATTTGGCCCACACGGTAAACACCTTTTTAAGAGAGACGGAGGTTCGTAACGACTGCTCTGATTCAGAGGGGGAAGAGAGCAGGGAGGGGAAGATAGGTGAGCTGACAGCGTAGAAGCCTGCTCTGCGGTGACGTTATCCCTCTTTGGATTCCACTGGGTTTATGCACCCAGGGCTGGGACAGTGAGGCGGGGGGAGAAGGCTGGGAGCTGAAACAGGGATCTCTGTGTGTTTTCATACTAAATTCCAGTAGTGACCCACTACTTAAGGCTGGTCGCGTAGCCTCCTACTGTGAAACCTACCAATCATATCAATCCCTATTTCGTGCTTCGTGTAGGTTGGATGACAAATATTAGCACCGTGGCAATATGCTTATCATATCATATATATTTAGTTTGATACTGTAATATCGATTTTTTAAGTTGTGTAAACATTGTTGTTCAGTTACGTGGAGTATTTGACGATACATCTGTTACAAGGTTTTGAATAGGTGTGTCCTCCGCAGGTGAACATTACTGTCTCTGCAAGAACAAGTGCCCACAGGATGCAATCTCTGGTCCGCTGATTGTATTTGCGTTCCCTGCGACACACATTCCAGTGAAGTGCTCCACCGTCAGCTGTTTACGTTCGTGACAAGACCCTCCAATCTCAAGTATCTGCTAAGCGGCAAACCTTGAGAGACAGAGGCGACTTCAAGAAGGTCAACAAAGAACATGACACCCTGAAGATACATTTGCATTGAGTCGAGAATGTAAAGCAACAACATGGCAGAAATGGCTGTGTCCTTGAGGCCTGCCAACACTTAAGTGCCAACGCAACAGCCCTAAGCCACTCTGAGATTCCCTCTGTAGTGAGAGATTCTCTGTTATGTGTGTGATGGGGTGGGGGTGGGGGGTGTAGGGGAGAGATGATCATGTTTTCTGAGAGTACAGAAACCACGGTGACTGACAGGCAAATGAATGTGGGGGGCAGATGGCTGGCGTATATTTAATATCGTCCCTTTGCTTGAGACAACAAAATAACCCGTAGTAATGCAGAGAGCATTGACTTGTACAAACAAAGCTCTGCATGGCCTGCTCCAGAGTGGTGTCACATTTCACCTCAAGTTTCCACTAAGCAAAAAACAAACAAAAAACGATTCTATACTCAGCTATTTTGAGGGACATCATGACATCACAAGGCTAACTAAAACTGGCAATACCTGGCCAAACCAATTCTACACCCAATTACCATTCAGTGACTCCACTGCATGGGTAAAAGAAACACCACAGAGAGAATGGCAATAACCATTACAATCCGAGCACATAGGATGTTTGAGCGCGTGTCTGCCGAGCTAAAAGTTCATTTGCGTTTGTGTGCGACACCAAAACAACTCCCCTTCCCCCTCTTCACCTCCTTCCTATTGTGAAGCCATGCGATAGTGTCTTGCAGGAGTCCACACCTGTCTGGGAGCTATGCAGAGGAGATGGATCTATGCATTTTGAGAATCAGATAGCCTGCAGTTGGGGTTAGTATTGATCCAACGCTTCACTGCCCCTTTGTGAGAGCAGCAGCTGCTTTGGGGTCCTTTTAGATAAGCGATGCCGAGGGAATTATGTCTCCTGAAAAACCCCTTTCAATGTCAGCACATGTAAACGTTTGCTTAATACAACACTCCATTGCTCTGGAATAAAATGCTCTCTGCCCAATACAAAGTGCAGCAAATAAACATTAGAAGACGTTTGACTTGAGGACATTAGAAATCACTGGGCAATAAAACTGGTTTACCCACATTTTCAGACTGTAATACATTTCTTTAATCACTACACAGTCTGCACATTGAATGAAGGGAACAGCCTTCCCACCATGTATACAACATGTATTTATGTATGTATCTTTCCATTGATGATTGTTATTCATAGGTGTGTGTGTGTGTGTGTGTGTGTGTGTGTGCATGTGAGCGAGAGACTGAGAGCTAGAGAGACTGGTCGATGTAAAGAGAGAGAGAGAGGGAGAGAGAGAGAGAGACAGAGAGAGAGAGAGAGAGACAGACAGAGAGAGAGAGAAAGAGAGAGAGAGACGGGCACGGTCGTTGTATCTGAACCCCCCCCCCCCCCCCCCCCCCCCCCCCCCCCCCCCCCCCCCCCCCTGCACACCCCCATCCCCCTGCTCCTGGATGAGTCATCGAGCTTGGGATGGGCTGCCACCAGCACCTCATTCACAGCCTATAATGGTCCATGCTAATGAGCAGGACAGCAGGCCTACATGGCTCACCATTAGACAGAGCCCTGATTCATGCTCTCACTGAAACCGTAGCCCCATACTCATAGAGACAGGTATGAACCCAAACCATGAACTCTAGTAATGAGACATGGATAAATACAAAAATACGTGCCGCTCCGGTTGCATTACGTCACTGCCATCTGCTATGTATTGCTTTTCAATCGACATAGAAAATGTGCGTATCCCACCACCTGAAAGCAACATTTCTAAGAATGAGACAAACAGGCGAACATAACTAAATATGGTCCAGTTTCAATGTACATGATCATTAGCTATGTACTGCTTCCAACATACAGGATAACCGTTTCAATGTTTTCCTTCATCAGACGGATCAGAAGGCACTGAAATGAATCCATCAGGAAATACAGAGCAAAGAAACATGCATGTGCATGAGGTAACCGCGGCAACGCCACACTTCAATCTGATAAGGCTTAATCAGCAGAGGGTGGTCATGATAAAGCATTTCAGCAGTATCTCTGTCTCCGAGAGAGAGAGAGAGCGAGAGAGAGAGAGAGAGAGAGAGACAGAGAGAGAGAGAGAGAGAGAGAGAGAGAGAAAGAGAGAGAGAGAGAGAGAGAGTGTGTCTGCCTCCTCAGAGGATGGGAAAGGGAATGATTCTCTCTCTCTCTATTTCTCTCTCTCTCTCTCTCTCTCTCTCTCTTCTATCTCACTCTCTTTCAGACTCTCTCTGTATCCAGACACTTCATAAGCCTCAGCTTGGTAAAAAAAAAAAAACGCCGCGGCTTGGTGGGGGGAAGGGTTTCAAAAGGGTAAGTGATTGCCCTCTAGGGGATGAAGGAGAGAGGAAAAAGAGGAAGGAACAGGAAGCCTTATCGCCCCAGCCTCCAATAGCACCGCTGGCTGCCACCCAGAGCTGGTTTGGTTGCAGGCAGAAGCCTCGCCGGGAGACGCTGGCTTTCTGCTGTTTCTGCTGCTATGGTGCCTCTTGACACAGCAGACACAGCGGGGAGCTATACTACCTGCTGCCTGCCTGCCTGGATAGGCTCTAGGCTGAACAACTACATGTGGGTGTCTGAGAGAGTGTCACCGCTTACGCGTGTTGCAACACATTGATGAAATTAATGGTTTTCAAAATCGTATTGATATTATCTAAACTATAACTATTGTGGTGGGTGTTGGCTTATACAGACAATTGTTATTAAAATGACAGAATCTAAATTAATAGTATTTTAAAACTGGTTTATATTTAGTTTTCATGTAAAGAAAATATCATAACATTAAAAAATAACAGACATAGGACATGAGCCAAAACAAAGACCTAATGTGGACAAAATCAGGAAACAATTAACACCATATATAGGTGCGATAACAGTTGTTGTCCATGCGATAACTGTGGAATACATAGTGGTCAATGAAACTGGCTTAAAGCTTCGCAAGAACCGCTACAGTATATATCCATCTGAGCGGGGATACATGTTTCAACACGGTATGCTGAAACAGTGTCCAAGCGCCACCTTCAGTATCCAATTTACGGGTATAGAACATAAACAATCACAATGGACTGAAAATCTTCACATTTTCCCACAATCGCATCACATGAGATTCCCTCACTATAATCTAAATATCGAATGTGATTTTGCTCTGCTATGCTTAAAATCGAAACAGTAGGTTACAGTTCTGTAGTGTGCTCTTTGGGTGCATGTACATCTCCGGCGCTCTAAGTGCTAAGTGTGTGTTTAATATGCCTGTCTCGCTCAGCATGGGTCCAGACACTGTGTACCACAAATCCCACCTCCAATGAGAACGCTCTGGAGGACGGAATAAAGGGTTAAGGGAGTATGTATGGAGTCTTTGGGGCGGAGTGGAGAGGACGTGATTGGATGGCTATCCATGACGCAATGGACATGAAAAAGCTAATAACTAGTTAAGAAGGCAGTTTGTAAGTCTGGAAAAGAGTACTGAGCTTGAGACACAGAACAGAAAGAGAGAGAGAGCGAGCGAGCGAGCGGACACTAGTGAAAAAAAAGAAAGAAGAGCAGAGCGACTTGGCAGTGTGCGCTGTTAGACACTGCAGCGTCCGGGGGAAAGATAACTTGAAACGGGACCATGGTGCAGCACACAGACAACAGCGAGACGGACGGCAGCATGTCCAGAGAGGCAACGGACTCGGATGAGAGTGAATTTATGGCTTGCAGCCCTGTACCGATAAACCCGGACTGGTGCAAGACAGCAACCGGTCACATCAAGAGACCAATGAATGCTTTTATGGTTTGGTCCAAAATTGAAAGAAGAAAGATCATGGAACAGTCCCCGGACATGCATAACGCAGAGATTTCTAAAAGACTGGGAAAGCGGTGGAAGATGCTGAAGGACAGCGAAAAGATCCCCTTCATCAGAGAAGCAGAAAGGCTGCGGCTAAAACACATGGCTGATTATCCTGACTACAAGTATAGACCCAAGAAAAAACCAAAGCTAGACAGTTCAAAATCATCAGCACCCTCTCCGGAGAAATGCGGAAAAATAACAAAGACTCCTAATAAGAAATGCTCTAAAATAAAGACTAAGAGCGGCTCTAAATCCTCTCATGGCTACGGAGATGACTGTGTGTTTCCGAATTTAAAAGTTACAAAGACTGTCAAAAGTGAACTCACCGATGATGATGAAGACGATGATGAATATGAGGACTATCGGATGAGGATTAAACAAGAGGAGGACGAGGAGCGCATGAGGCCGTATAATGTAGCAAAAGTTCCCGCAAGCCCAACTTTGAGCTCGTCTGCTGAGTCCGAGGGGACGAGCATGTATGAAGAAGTACGGAACGAGGCACCGAACAGACTGTTTTATAATTTCAAAAACATTACAAAGCAGAGCACAATGTACCCTGCTTCCGTTTCACCAGCATCGTCTAGGTCAGTTTCTACTTCGTCCAGCTCCTGCGAGGACGCGGATGACTTGCTTTTTGACTTCAGTTTAAATTTTGCCCCTAACGCTCAAGGTTCAGAGTTGGGCAATTCAAATTCAGGAAATCTCTCCCTCTCTCTTGTGGATAAAGACTTGGACTCATTCAGCGAGGGCAGTCTGGGCTCTCACTTTGAATTTCCAGACTATTGCACACCAGAGCTCAGCGAAATGATTGCGGGAGACTGGTTAGAGGCGAACTTTTCTGACTTGGTGTTCACTTACTAAATTGAAATAATCCCTAGTAATAACAGAGAAGGATACATTAAATTATATGTCCTGCTCAAGTTGTTCCGAGCCCTGCCTCTTCTGTGGTTTGTAGGGGTCCGGGGGAGGCGAGGTGAGGTTTGAGGAATTAGATGCTTATGAAGCTGGTACTGTAGCAAAAAAAAAAATAGAAAAAAAAAGTCTGCAGACGATTGTGGCAGCATGACAGGGTTTTATGGATTTTTCTGTAGGTCTACAATTACTGTTCAACTAAAACGGACCACAAAGGGAAAAATCTGTGAACTTCTATGCATCTTATCCTCTTTAAAACTGCAGGGAGCTGAAAAAAAAGGACTGTGGACTGACTCGAAGCAAATCTGTGAACTGACCGTTCAGGATGTTACTTTACAAGGGTTTATGTAATTTCTATATGCCGAAAGTTTGTTTTTTGTAACTGGTTCCGTTTACCTCCTGATTTAAAAATTAAGCAGCCTAAACCTCTCCAGAATACAGGTGTGGAGGAAACATTTTGATACATAACAGACCTCATCTTTTTAAAAGAAAAGTAAGATATTTTCAGGCATATTTTTGTACAGTTAAAAGGGAATGTTCTTACTGTGCTTTCAGTGAGTTTCAGGCACTTCTTCCCTTTATCATTTGTTTTAGCATGCAAGGGAGTCCTGGTTTTAAGGATTAAGTTAAATTAAACTTGCATCAAAATGCCTTGTGATTTTAAACTAGGTTTTGTACAGTTGTAGAGCAGATTTGTTGAGTATTTGTAGACGATACAATGGCATCATGAGGAACACATACCTCAGTGCTGGAACTAGTTTCAAGATTGTATATGTACTGTAATATAGTAAAGTTAGGAGTTTATGTATATCATACTGGTGATATGTGGATGGGTCCCAAATCGCAGGTGTGAAACTGGATTTTGGTATTTTTATGGCACATACTGTTTTCCCCTCTCATTTTTTTGTGCAATATATACTCTTAAGATACAGACCATCTGCGTTTTTGTAGCAAGTGATGGAAAAACAGACTTGTGCACTGTCAACATCATTACCTGTCATGATCCTGAAACCTGTCTTTGGCAGGCAATAAACAAATCAGCTGGAACTGATAGAAAACAGCTTAATATGGCCGTGTGGTGTGATGCATTAAAAAAGATACACAAATATGCCAATTTGAATGTTATTTGAGTCACACGATTGGCTATGTGACATATATGGAACTAAACTGAACAAATCTGACCCAAAAATATTTAAAAAGAGTAGTGCTGTAATAGGGAGACGGGGTGGTCTGGCAGAGGTCTTACAAACATTCCACAGTCCTGTTTCATTAAATGAAACGTTATTTTAAACTGAAGACTGCCTTCCTATCTTTAACAATAACCATAAACCTGTATTTTTTATTTCTTGCACTTAAAACAGATATTGTTTATTTTTTATGTGGGTCCTACATATGAAGTCTGTTTGAATACAAGATTTGGAATCTGACCTAATTATATGCCAAGACATTTGTTGAAGTTCTAGGCAGTAGTTAATTCACATTCCATGTGTGAATTTCTCTTTGACTCATCTTTTAATAAACAAGTACATACCACCATCAACTGTCCTTCAGTTTGTGAATATATGTACACAGACATGTTATTTGTTGAGTTTGAAAAAGGATGTCATGACAGAAAAATGCCTATTTTGTATATGGGCAGGTAATCTGAAATTAATGGGATCAAAATGACGTGTGAAATCACATTTAATAAAATAAAATAGTAAAAAATGTAAACCGGACTGTTGGAACGTGTTGTCTTAATCATTTGTATACACACTGTATTCCTCTCGTTGTGTTTGTGCAAAAAAGGGACACTGTGCCTTTAAGAAGTTGAATTGCCCGCTGCAGCACGCTGCGCAATGTGATTGGTGAGTTTGTATGGCCCTCTTCGAGAGAGACTGCTTCTCTCAGTTTGTAAGGCATGAGCTTCCGAGGAAGTGAGTGCTCCTTGGCCGCCGTTCTCACAGCGTTTTCCTCAAATCATTGCAATTTGTCTAAAGTGAATGGTACGCAACGAAAGCTAGTTGTTAATTCATTGTTGACCATAATCATTCATTTATAAGCTCGCAAGGCGATGTTTGACCGCTGTGCTCCCAATATTTTTGTACAACTGCGAAGTCGGACTGACAAAATCAAAACATGGCAAAAAATACTCGCTAAATAGCTCAGTTGTTTTGATGAAGTTCCTTTTTAATGTTGTAATATCCAGGTTATAGTTTGCCACATACAATATTTATGGTAATTGTTAGTGCCACGGATAAATATTATAAATCGTAACGTATACATTACTATTAAAAATAATATTTTAATTATCATTCAACATATGTGGCCTACTGGTGTAGCGCACAATAGTTAATCTTTTCAACATTAGTTGAATTTATGAACTCTTTGGGAAATATAGCCTAATGTTGGCACAAGTGAAATTAGTCATTCAGAATACAGTCTGTTGCTGTAGTTATTTGCTCTGATGTCGACAAAAACATGCTTATAATATATATGATATTCTAATGGATTGAATGCAAGCTGTGCTTTAACTAGGTGCTCCATGCACCCAGACCTTCACAGTCATGACGCATCTAATCAGCATTGACTGCACTCTTTTCACTGTGTGGATTAGACTTTCATTGACCTTTGCTATAGCTTACTAATACCTTGCGCAAAACACTTGGATGCCTTGTATGGACTATGGTTGTCTCTCTGTGGCCAGGTTAATACAATTGGTTAATGTTAGACCTCATTTAAATGTTCACTTAGGCTCTCTGAAACTATAGCCGCACTGTGGGTCAGACAGAGATTTGTGTTCATTACACCAATAGGATCTAATGATGAATTTGTGCTATGCATGACTGCACAGGCTTGGCCCTCCCATTAAGATGGTTTGCAAATCTGTAATAAAACATTTATTTAGCTATTACTTTACCTGACCTATTGGTCAAAGTTACTAATGGATTCCGGGCCGATTCCCAATAGGAACCGAACATTGATTTTGTGTTCCTCTGAAATATCTGCTCAAGGCCAATGCCATTGGTACACGTTGAAATGAAATTAGTGACCCGTTGAAATGTCCTTCTATTTCCTCCTTAAATAAATAAATGGAAATCTGGAATGCTCAGGAGACACTGAGAGAGAGACGGCTTCCTAGAAATCCGGTGGGGGAATAAATTGTGGCGACAAAAGAAAGTCATTTCCAATCCCTTGAGCGTCTGAATCATTCATGTAGCTCGTGCATGTCACGGCTAAACTCTTTGTGGGGAACCTATGCAAACGGGGCCACTGCCAGCGCACACTTCGGGGTGATCCTTTCATTTGCAAAATGCTTTAAGTGGACATTTGAAAAATGTCACCGCTGTCTTGTCCCCGAGGGGAAAACCCAATGGGTGGCTGTTCACCCTGATGGGGAATTGTGCCATTCAAAGGCATGCTATGTTATTGCTCTCATCTTCTCCCCCGTATCCCATTGCGGTACAGAGACCACGGTGTACAGGCTCAGAGGCATTACGTCAGCGGCTAGCATGCGCTGTGCTTCCGAGCTCTGCTTCTGTCATCCTGAGCCCCTCGTTCCCCGTGAGGTGGGGTGGGGGTGGGACGAGGGGTGTCTACTGCTGTGGGAATACTGATATAAAAATCCCACACGCAATGCGAAAGCTCTCAGTAGATGTCTTTCTCCCCCCTCTCTCTCTTCTTAATATAGACCTGTTTCCTGTGTGTGAATTGATGAGTGGGCAGGAGCCGGGCTCCCTGTGCGATGGCACTCAGAGGTGCTGTCAATATTTTACATTGCCGTGGACTGTGTGTTGAAATGACAAGAGTCTGTCATGCTGTCGTCTGCAACAGGTTTATGATTCTCAAACAGAGACAAGGATAGGAAAAGGCCTTGAGGGAAATAAAATACAAACCTCAACCTGGCAGCTACTATTTTATATAACCGCTCCCCTTATTATTTAGGGGGCTGTTTGTTTTTCCTCCCGTCTAGATCTGCAGTGAAATGTTATGTAACTCCCTCATATCTTCACTTTAATAATGCTCGTCCTCGTTCTCCCAGCCGGTCCATGGAGGATATGCCTGTAAAAATGTCGCGCGGCAGTGAAGTCGCGTGTCCTCTGCTCCAGTTTTGGCCTGGGGCTACCTCCGGCTGCCGCTGCTGCTGACGGCCGGCTAGCCATTTGCTCTGCTCTCTCCTTCTGTGTGGCAGGCAGAGAGCCAGAGAGAGAGAGAGAGAGAGAGAGAGAGAGAGAGAGAGAGAGAGAGGGACTGAGAGCCAGAGAGCCAGAGAGAGAGAAGGAGAGAGAGAGAGCAGCATCAGTCTCATCAGCTGTTGCAATGTTTACCATCGGATCCTTGCATAGATACAGGATAGGGACCCAATTCCCTCGGAAGTGTGCACTGAGACGCGCATACACAAAGACATGCTCTGCACAAACACAAAAATGCACAGATTGATTTGCGACTCTATTTCCATGTTCACCAGGGGTTAAACCTGAAACTTGACTTGACTGTCTTTGGAGATGGAACGGGCAGAGTCACGGGTGTGTGTGTGTGTGTGTGCGTAGCTGGACGTCGACTACATACCTGCGCGGCGGGCCTGTCCATTCACAGCTTCAGCCCCACGGTCGGTTTCTACCCAGGCACAGTGTGGCAGGCAGGCAGGCAGGCTTCTAAAGGAAGCCTTGGGGACGGCGTGGATTAGAACCAGTAGGTTGTCCAGAGTGGTTTAGTCTGGTGTTTGTGCCATTCCGCGGAGAACGCAGAAACAAACAGTTCAATCACTGCTCCCTGAATTCACTGTGACAGGTGGTAAAATCTCATTGAAAAAAGGTCCGTTTTATTTTTGGTCGGGGTCACGCGTAAGTCATTCGAATTATCCCTTGATAGGGATGGAGCTCACCGACCCACCCGCTTTTCTTTGCCTTAACTCCACAGTTAAATTGAGTCCCACATATCCTACACATCCCATAGATTCAATTTCTGTAACAAAATGCACAGCTGGTCCCTATAGAACTAAGATTATAGTACATACAGCACTAGAAACTGATTTAAGGGGTGGCCTTTGAGGTATGAGAGAGAAACAGAAAGCCTGGATAAAAAGGAACAACTTTTAAGGTACAAAGAAAGGCCTGGAGTCTTTGGTTCTAACTTTACAATGCAATCTAGCTCTGTTTGGGAAGCAATTACACAAGCGGGCTGGCATGATTGTGGTCAGTTGGGGGTTTGCGTAACCTTGTTTGGAATTAATTGTAACACTGTGCTAGATGTTTATCTTGCGGCATTACAGCCATCTCCTCAGCCCTACCCAACATGCGTTGTATACCTAATCGCCATTTAAACAGGCATAAATCCCCCATGTTTGTCCTGTGTCTGGTAGGTCTTAATGTATGGAAGGGATGCACAACTCAAGAGCTGGAATCATATTTTAATCCAGATTAGGGACGGGTTTCATGCAGTTATATTACGTCTGAGGGCTTATTGCTTTAGGCAATTCACTAGTCTATGTTTACAGTTTGTTATTTACCAGATGATAGCCCCCTCCTCTAATCAAATTGAGTGTAATATCAGCATGTTGTTAGAGCTTGCAGCTCTTTGCTATATGTTTATCTGCGGAGAAAAGGCAGTTTGGCTCGCTGCCCAGATGCCAGGGTTTTAAGACCCCACTCCCCCCCCCCCCCACCCCCCCCCCCCCACCCCCTTTTTTTCTTTTCTTTTAGGAGGATGGGATTGTCTGTCTGAGCCTCTCCGTGTGTTAGGAGAGAGAGGCGGAAAGAGAGGGAGCCTCTATGACTCTGTAGACAGACTGTGTTTATGTCGTCCCATCCGCCTCGATGTGGCGTCGCCGTTCCGTGCCACACAGCGGTCGAGACAGCAAGTGGAAATGGTACCAAAGTCTCCCCTCTGCCTGGACCTGTAAGCGCTTCCCAGAAAAAGAAAAAGAAAATCTATATCTAGCTGGTAGTAACCCCTTGGTATTCATGACACTCCTTTGGCCCCCCCTTCCCTTTTTGTCAGGATTAAGTCAGGCAGCCCCATAGAACAACAGTTTAAGGGTCGGCCATGCAATTTCTTCCCAAAGCCAGAGGACAGCCAACCAGTCGGCCATTCATATTCATCTGTAATCTAATACTGTTCCGTCGTGGCCCTTCACGGCCCCACCTCCCCCTGTGGCTCTCTTCCAATGGTCTCTGTGTTAGGGGCCATTGTGATCCCCAGTGTCACACATTCATGTGCACACCCCCGCACACACACTCAGACACGTGCGCGCCCGGGCACGCACACACACACACCACACACGATTCACATGCACACGTTCCCTCCTTCCCTCCCTCACACACGCTTCCTCTATCTGTACCTCTATTCGTGTGTTGCCCAGGTTACAGCATTAGGGCACCTCTTTGGCAGTTAGCCTGGGTGCGCGGTCTCAAATGAGAGCCTCTGCTGCTTCAGTAAATAATTAGCACACCGAATCCCCCGGGGCACTTTACAGGAAGCATGGCTTGGTTACCAGAGGGGGCTGAGGTTTTAATGAATGCAATGTAACAAGGTTCTCTGATAGCCCCCCGTGTCTCTGTTAAAATAACAAAACAAAAACAAAAAACAAGAAGTCCACCATCTAGATTTAAAGACAGATACAAATATGGAGGGAGCCAAAAAGAGTTGTGGTTTGTCTCTGTGTCTTCGCTCACGTTTTTCAGAGGGGTGTTTGTCTACAATTGGATGTTGTCTGCAGAAGGCCTTTAATTGTCTCATGTTTGGTTAGAATATAATCGTAATAGTTATATATAGTCGGAACAGAGACATTACTTATGCAATTGCACAATTATTTATGGACAACCCAATAACAAAGCCTTCCATTTGAAGTTTAGTTTTTTTTTTTTCGACAAATACGTTTTCTTTTTCTTTTTCATTGCTGGTTAGATGGGCAGATGCCCAAATGCATCAAACCCCACTCAATGCTGTGTAAACAAAATGACAGCTGCTGCAAAAAAAAAATACCATTAACCACATGCAGTGGTTAGTGGCTGTTGTGCATTTATTGATGTGCTGAGCACTTCCGTTTTTTGCGACAAAAAAAAGAAAAAACAAAATGTCATAACATTGCCATTATTTCAGCATTTCCTAGCCACCCCCATCGTCTGACTGTACCTCCCTTAACACTCCTAACACTCAAGCTGCCAACCAACACCTCAACAAATCTACATAACTGATTATAATTCTGAAAGATAACACACACACAAACCGTTTTAATTATTAATGTATGTCAGTTTACAATTCAGGCACTATGGCAAATGTTTACCTATAATGAAAAAAAAAGTAATAATCATAAAATATACACTGTGCCTTAAGCTGCGCCTTTAAGACCTCTTGGAAACTAACGATGAGGTCTGTGTGTATGTGTCTCGGGGAGTCGTGAGAGTGCAGTCTGGACGCGCCGTCCTCTCTCCTAGCAGAGACTGAGCGAGACGATGTTATTGTCTCCCCTGAGCTCCTAACACTACTGTGCTCTTCCAGTGTGTAGCAGACCAGTGAAACATGCCGTTTGGTCGTACTGACAGCCAACACATCTCCGCTGAGAGGAGGTGCGCAACACTGCGGTGGAATGTAGTGCACGGGCTGCCCCGCTCCAGGTGATTTTGGCTGGTCTAGCTGTAGATTGTCTGGGGCCAGTGGGGACCTGCGATACCGGGTCTGAGGAGCTGGGACTTGTACCCCCCCTCCACCCAAACTCCCCTTCCACTGGACTGAGTTGTTCATTTGGTTGTTCATTTGGTTGAGCACCTCCGTGAAGTGGCTGCCAACAAAGAAATGCTGTCGCTGGTCCATTACCAATACCCACAGGCCCTGAAGATGCCCCCACACAGCGGGCAGACACGGTCACTGCGGCTGTTCCACTTCCACCAGCAGGTAGGGGATGTTGTGAATGACCTATATATTGTTGTTATTTTTCCCTCCAAAACCATATCATACCTGACAATCAGCCAAATGGAAATCCCTATCTTTCCTTTATGAAAAAGCGTTATTATTTTTTTTTGTAATATGAACGCTGCTAAAGTAAAGTCACTGTTTACTTTTGAGACTTTGTCTCCGAGGGGGCCTGTGTGCGAGTGTCCGTTTCGGTGTTCAAACGGCCCAGCAGAGTGTCTGCTGGTAGACGTGACTCACCTCTGTGACTCCCCGTGCTCAAAGGCTATTTTAAGCACCAGGGCGAATGCAGCTGTGATCAAACGGAGGCTGTTCATTGATTTTCAAACCTGCACATTATGCTGCAAATGTATATCAAAGGGAAAGGCAAGCATGGCCTCGCCGATATGCTCAGCACGACTTAAACATGTTAAAGCCGTGTTTAAGCCTCAAGCGAACACATTTGAACTCTGATCGTGAATAACGAGGTAGGGGTGCGCAGGCCCGGCTCCTACCCTCTGTGGGTGCTCTCCTACTGAATAATAATAATAAAAAAAATTATCTAAATGAAAGAAGAGGACGTAATAAAAGAAAAAGACTGCGCCACTGTGATTCCATGAATTATTAAAGTGCTCCTTTGGATTCCTTTATTAGAAAGGGTAATCCAGTAATTAACATGGTGCCAACTGGTTAGGTACACTGTATCCCAGTAAAGTAATCCCCCTCCGCCCGCACAGAAAGAAACCACTTCTTCATAGAGACTAGCTAATATAATCCCATTACAAAGGATCTTACTACAGAAACTATACTTTCCTCATCCTTTAAGCACTAGCCTCAACCGTGTAATTGCCGTGCATTTAAAGCAATTTGGTCAGTGGCGACAGAAACCTGCTTACTGCTGAAAAGTTAATGACACTGAAAGCCAATGCCATACTCCAAGCACTTAGACCTACCGTTTGACGAAGTTCCCTGTTTGCCCTCTCGCACAGGTCACCACTCCAAAATACGGATGGAACTTTTTACCCCCCCTCGTGTTTGCTCTTCATTCGGGCAGTTTAAGGTAATATATGTTGGAATGCTGAGGTAATGAGGATGCTCTTCATTCTGGTGGTTTAAGGTAATACATGTTGGAATGCTGAGGTAATGAGGATGCTCTTCATTCTGGCAGTTTAAGGTAGTAGATGTTGGAATGCTGAGGTAATGAGGATGCTCTTCATTCTGGCAGTTTAAGGTAGTAGATGTTGGAATGCTGAGGTAATGAGGATGCTCTTCATTCTGGCAGTTTAAGGTAGTAGATGTTGGAATGCTGAGGTAATGAGGATGCTCTTCATTCTGGTGTGTTTAAGGTAGTAGATGTTGGAATGCTGAGGTAATGAGGATGCTCTTCATTCTGGCAGTTTAAGGTAGTAGATGTTGGAATGCTGAGGTAATGAGGATGCTTTTTGTTTCATGTTACGTTGGCCTTGGCCCAGTGTAGCACAACTTTAGTCTTCAGTGGACTCTATGCTAGGGAACTGGCCATCGGACTAGGGATAGCAAAATAGGACTACAAGGCTCTGGTTATTAGATATATGTAAGAGCCAATCTTACTTAACACTAGATTTGTATGACTACAACGATGCGTCTCAAATCGCACACTAAGCCTTCTTTCTTTTAGGAGGTACTTCAGCTGCACTCGAAAAGTATGTTGCATGCATTTTTGGCATGCTGCATTTGACATAGTGTGCATTTGGACATACTAAATCTTTTTCTGTCTCACGACATGGTATGGTAGCGTGGGTGTTGAGTCTTCTTTAGAGTCTTCCCTGGTGTTCCTTGATGCATGTTGTGTCATTCTGGATTCATACTAGATCACCTAATCTCCCTCTCCAGGGTACCCCGGGTCTCTCTGCTTCCCAATTCTCACCCGCCAACCCTCGTCTCTCTAACCTCCACCATTCCCAAGCAGACAACCTTTATGACCATATTCCCATAAAGTCCCACCGTCTTGATTTGCTATGGAATTCCTGTCCCGATTCATCCAGAGGAGGCTGTGAGCTGGAATAATTAGGAAGCCAGAAGGCCCCAGCCTCCTGACAAAGTGATCAACAAACAATGATTTATGAGGCCATCTCGTATCAGGGGATGACCATTGATTTAAGCACAAACACACACCCAAACACACCAACGCACACAGGCAAAGACACACAGACATACGCACACACACGCGCGCAAACACACACACATAGAGTCTAGTTCCACTGACCACATACATAAATCAGCTATACGTATATTTATAGTAAGCCTTTTTTCTATGGTGGGATTGCTTTATGCTGACCCATCTTACCTACTTGTCATCCACATAAATCAGTGTCCAAATGTATAGAGGCTGTCAATTTGAGTTGGATTTGATTATCTACACTTTTTTTTTTTGTCTTTTATTTATTGATTGTGCATTGGAAACAGCCAGCAGTCTCTACCTTCCATCGTTGGGAGGGAACTCCTGTCTTTTGCTTTTACAGCACACAGCTAGGTAGAATTATCCAACAGATGACAGGCATGACCTGTTTTATTAGCTTGCCAGCTGTGGATCATTATATCACTCTCCCTGTTTAATCACTGCATCATATTCCTACGTGATGGAAACGTAGCAGCTTGACATGCAGATTAATGCCTAATGAAATGGCTTTAAGTTAATACACAAATTAAATATTCAAATGACAACTGCTGAATTATTTCATTACCCCATCCGTTATCTTAGATCACTCACAGCCTCATGGTAGAGCTGTTAAACAGTTATATTTGTCATCAATAACATTACGTCACAGAACATAGTGATTCAATCTGGTCCCATATAGGATTCGTTGCCTGTAGTACAAAAATGTGGATCTGGGGCAAAACGTACAAATAAGTACAAAAGTGGGATTCTAACTCAGAATCTTGACTCTTCTGTATTTCACATGTGTAGAAATTAAAATGTAAAAGCAAAATGTTGTTATTCAAACAGATACGCGGTTGGACCTATTTTTAGCGATACAGAACCATAGCCTTACCTTTCATCAGGTCAGCGTCGCAACAATAGGTCTGACCACCTAGCTGTTTACTTTTGACAAAGCCATGCAATCTAGTGCTTCTGACTTACAGCCATTGTTGCTAAGCTTGATACATTTAGCTACCTACCTACATAAGAAACTCAGTAACTGGACGTGCAATCATAACATTCATATCAATCATCTTGTCTGACTATGTAGGTACGAACATATCTTGTTTTGCAAAACTATATCCCTTGAAGCTAACCTGCCATTCAATGTCATATTTATTCGATACGAATTGAGGGCTCCTATAGTTTTCGTTGCGTACATTACGAATTGACAGCTCCTAGCTTTTGTGGCGTACGTTACGAAAGGAGAACGAGCTCACATGTTAAGTAATTGTGAAGTCAGGAAGTCCAGCTGTTATTGTCAAGCAGGGCCGTCCTCCGCCCATAGCGTGGGGCAGAGGACGATGGTGGTGTACAGCTCTAAGACACGTGTTAACAGCCTCTGACATTACACTGACGTGGGAATGAACTCCCTGCATTATTGTCTTTCCTGACCACCGATTGATCGCCACGGTAGCGTGGTCGATATGTGTCTGAACATGACGTTAATAAGCCGACTGCACCGGAGAGAGGCATGTCCACGTCCAAGGAGCACGGCGAGACAGACGCAGGGCCCGTGACTCCGAGGCCGGATCCCTCTCAGTCTCACCCCCCCCCCCCCCCCCCTTCTACTTCCACCGCCCTTTGGCGCATCCTAATTAGAGGGAGCATTAAGGGTTTACTAGGGATTTCAAAGAAAGGACCAGATCCCCATTGATCGAGTGTCATTGCATGTGAAAGGCACCGCCAATCTTCCCCGACAGCAGCAGTAGGACCTGTCTCTGTCTGGTGTCCGTCCGTGATTTACTCCCTTTAGCTTGCGGGCGTATTGTGGCCACTTTTCAATTGGACCTGCCCGCATGAATCTAGCGTTGGGAGATTCATCTGTCTGACCCCACCTCTGGCTCTCTCTCTCTCTCTCCGCGGCCCGTTCAGTGGACAGATGATTGAGAGAGCCGCGGTGTCTCCCTGCGAGGCCCTGGATAAGCAGCCGTCATAGGAAACATCGATACCTGAATGGATGGACAGTTTAATCCATTGATTAAACACTGAGCGAATGCACAAAGTGCTCACCCTTTGCTCGGCCCCACGTCCATGCCGGTAATGCAGCCCCCCCGTTTTGGTGATTTAGTGTACATTTGCAGAATGATCTCTAAGTGGTGTGTCATTTTTGTTACTCGCCATATTGCCCAAGTCTGATCGATTTCGTCATCTGGGTTCCCTACAGAATCAAGGGAGGGCAAAAATAATGTTTTATACTGTTGCAGAAGGTCAAGTCAACGTTTCCCCTGTTCTGAGAATTGGCTCTGAATAGCCCCATCAAAATTGATGAAGCAATGAAGAATGGGAATTACCATTTGGCAGGTCACAAATTGTCACTTGGCATTTCGCATCTATCAGCTTCAGCCAAACAGCCATTTTGCTATAGTACACGTACACCACAGTTTTTTTTAGTTTTGCTTTTTGCTTAATAAACCAATGACACATCTTGAACGGGTGCATGTTGTAATTGATATACTTAGAAGGCCAATTCAACCCAAAAAAAACTAATCGTAATGGAGGATTCGTTAACTGCTTGGGTAGCGCGTTCTCATTCACATCACCCGTGGAATACTAATTATGCACGTAGGCAGTGACTGACACTTGGGCTCCTGCGGTGCCTGGTCAAATGGGGCTCTTATTACACCAGGAATCCCATTCAGGCAGTCATTAGACAATCAAATGAGGATAATCTGCCTGGATCTCAATTACTGGGGAGCCAATTCTCCAGGCGGGCCCGTGGCCTTTCAGAGGAGCGAGGAGGCGAGGGGAGAGAGACACCGAGTCGTGCCAGGTGTACAGCTCTCACACCCAGTGGACGGTTTGGTGCCCTGGGAGATCGTGTGTGTGTGTGTATGTGTGTGTGAGTGTGTGCCCTTTATGGGTGGATATCGCGGTGGAAATACTCCATGGACAAACACATACTTAGCGGTATTGCATAAATATTATGGGGAAAAAACAACTCAGAGGCTTAGCAAGCGTTGTTTAAATCCTCTGTATTATACCTGACCATTGCTATTTTTAATATAAGACATGTATTGCGCCCGTTGAAGTAAAGGGCCAAGCTAGCAGGCCATGCTCCTAATAGTAACACGGGCAGTAACAAGAGCAGCCATTTTGCTCAGTCCTAGAATGAACTGGCAGCGGTCATCGTCCTGAGCGTTTACCGAGCCCCCCCGACTCCTAGAGGTCAAACCCTTTTCTGATTTACAACGGTCACAGGACAGTGGTCATTAAAAAGATGTAAATTGTGCGTGTTTGCCGATCGAGAGGAGCACAGACCACCCACTCCTGCTCCCTTTTAAGCAGCGCCCTGCCTCACAAATCAGAGGGAGCTTTGACTTGGAGGGAAGGTCACAGACCTTTTTATCACCTTCTTAAGACACCCTTTGGAGTCATCTCTCATGTTGAAAAACATGACACTGTGGGTTGTGTTGCCTTTAACGGCCTTTGGAAAGTGCGTTTGGTAGAATAACAGAAAGACGGAAAGTATTCAAAAAGACGAACATATGTTGTGTGTATTACTGTGTAGTTATACTCATTCACAAAGTATAAAAAACTGGTAATACCATTATGTAACTGGATTCCAACATACTCATACAATTAAATATTTAACATATGTAATATGAATAATCTTCAAATGAATTATTAAAATGATATTTACATTATTTGTCATGACAGAGAATTGCTTTTATTTAAAAGCTCTCCATCTTCTCATGAACTAATTCTTGGTTTCCCTGGACCCCCTCCTACATTTACAATGCCCTTGAAAACAGCCTTTATGATTGTATGCAATGAATGGAGGAAATGTCAACTATGCCCTGGGCATTTGTTTCTGTCAGATGTTGGTGCTGTCTCTCTGTCTGCCTGCCTGCCTGCCTGCCTGCCTGCCTGCCTGCCTGCCTGCCTGCCTGCCTGCCTGCCTGCCTGCCTGCCTGCCTGCCTGCCTGCCTGCCTGCCTGCCTGCCTGTCTGCCTGTCTGTCTGTCTGTCTGTCTGTCTGTTCCGTGCCTTAGTTTCTCCTCCCCTGACATGCTCCACTGGATCCTGCGGTATTTGGCACCCTCTCCAGTCCCTTGGCCTGCCCCTCCTCATTCTCTAAACATAAACACACACGCAAAAACACACA
Organism: Galaxias olidus; assembly: GCA_026901105.3. Taxonomy (NCBI): domain Eukaryota; kingdom Metazoa; phylum Chordata; class Actinopteri; order Galaxiiformes; family Galaxiidae; genus Galaxias; species Galaxias olidus. Next base: position 148,389 of record JAPMUY010002984.1, on the reverse strand, counting down.
CACACACACACACACACACACACACATGCGCGCGCGCGCACACACAGACAAGTAAACGCAAACCCGCATTTACAGGCACACTAAAACACACACACGCACACGCTCGCACACACACAAAACACATAGCCAAGATAAGCTAGGCTTCTGTGACTTATTGCAGATTTCTCTTCAGATAAGGGAGAACAATTTAAAGTCCTGGTGCAGACAGAGAGGGATGAAGGAACCTCTCAGGAGGAAGCTCCTCAGATACAACAGCGGCTCTCGGTCTCCTCCTAAGGTCTCCTCCACTGATGTGCTGATTGACTGTCACACTGAATTACTTTGGGCTTTTCATATCGACGCCGAACCACCTTTTGCACATTTCGAGAAGGGGTGGGGGGTGGGGGGGTGGGGGGGGGGGGGGGGTTAGGGTCAGGGTCACCTGTATGCAGTGATCACAAGTGGGGGCTGACATGCTCCGACACACTGACAGCCTGTTATCTTGGCGAGACACAGAGACAGCGCTCGTTGCGGCCCAGTCTATACTGTGGGAGTCTGTGCAGGGGGGTGTCTAGGTGTCAAAAAACACGAGGGTCCCGACATGCGATCATCACGCGTGTGCATCACATACAGACAGCCGTGTCACATGACCCTGTGTATGTACGTATGTATTTATTTCCAAGCCCGAAACAGTAGAGGAACGTTTTGAGAGGCCGTAAAGCCATCAGCCCGAAGAGGCTGGAGTGCTGCCGTTTCAACAGCACTTTAATGTAGTGCTGATTCTAGTGGCGAGGAGTTTGTCCCTGCAGAATGCACATTACTGCATCTCGTCTCTCTTATTGCTGCCTGGAGTGCTATGACAACAGAAGTGAGAAGAGATTTAATGTCTCCAAAACCCGCTAATAACGTGCTATGGGCTCAGGGCCAGAGCATGCACGAAGGTCTGATCATGTTGAGTACCAAAATGTAAGCCTTTTTTTAATGTTTTTTTCTTCCCCGCCTGCCTCACACACACACACACACGCACGCACACACACACACACATACACGCACGCACACACACATACACACACACTCACACACACACACTCTCACGCACGCACGCACACACACATACACACACACTCACACACACACACTCTCACGCACGCACGCACACACACACACACACACACACACACACACACACACACACACACACACGTTGTCCCTGTAGTTCTCAGAACTGTCACAATAGAAAGAGATACAGATTGAGCCAGAGGAAAAGTGGGCTGCAGTGTGAGGGCCGCCTGCCACCACCACGTCATTAACACCCGATGGTGTTGGCGCGAGCGAGGGAGAGGCACGCGGCTCCGAGCACCAGGAGAGAAATTGCAAACCCAAGGTTCCTGATACAACCTGTTATTATTTTTGACACAAGCCATTTACAATAGCTATGGAGGTGGCAATGGAAAATGTAATATTGATTGTATGCCCTGAAGGCTTGGCTCCCCTGACTTCTAAGCTTCATGCCTCTCACATGCTGGTTGTGGTGAAATGTTTCTTATTTTGTTTGAACCCTACCACAAATCTATTTTTTTGGGGGGGGGGGGGACAGGGGACGGACTGTATTTGTTGATGGTTCGCTCAATAAGGTAATTATGTTGTTACATGTAGAGGGTAAGCTGATGTTTTGGGTGATATACAATAACATGAGAAAGCCACAAAACACAAGAGTAAGGCAGTACGATCTAGGCCCAAACGTGACGGAGGCTGACATACCCAACGGCGACCTGCATTTCATTTCTTTTTTGTGAGGTCTCACACCAAATTACTTTGAAACGACGCTCACGAGACAGTAAGAAGCTACCTTGCTCTGGGTGTGCGCCGTACTCGTTACGCTGTCATTAAAAGACATTCTGGAAGACCTGTGGCGCTGTGGGAAAGAATTCAAGCCTCTCCCAACATGGCCGCCTGATGTATTTCGATGTGGTTTTTGTTGTGTTTGTGCAGACAGGTAGACTCTGAGCTACGACCACAGGCATTAGAAGGTAGAGGAGGCTATTAAGCTCCGTAACGGAGGCTGTGGGGGAGAGCCAGCCACGGAGCGATGGGGGGAGACTGTTAGCCATCGGGAGCCCTGTGTCCCTGTGCCAGCGACGGAGACCTGTCAAAACCCAGAACAAACATGTTAAACGAGGTCTTCAAAGGAGCAGGGAGCATTGCGCACGTTTGTGAGAGGGTGCAGCGGAAGCACCTCTGTCTGGGTGGATTGCAGGGGTTATCTGCAAACGTGGTAATTAGGTCTGAGGAGACGGTTTGCTCTCCGGGTAGAGAGCTAGCTCTCTTTTCCCAGTGCCCCCTGCGTGTAGGGAACCTCTGAGTGCCGAGTTAAAAGCCTCCTCTGTGGATAGCGCCGTCTAATGGTGCCCATTTCTCTGCCGGTATTCTCGCCGCATCTCGTTATGGACCGATGGGATAATTTGCACCTTGTTGAATAAAAAGATCACGCGATCGAGAGAAGACCGCGGTAATGTTGAGAAGTTATATTCTTTTCACTCTGTTTTTGCCTCTGCTGAAATAGATGTCCCTATAGCTATCTCTGTTTTGCTGACACAGTTAAAAGACGGAACTTTTCCCCCCTACTGCTACACTTACTTTCACATCATTTCCAAGTGCTCACAGAGACTTTTCCTGGAAACAACTCGCTGACTAGCTCGTCCAGGTCAAAGGAAGGGCCATCTTTAGACTCCAACTAATGTCCTTTTTACATCCCATTTTCAGTTGGCACATTCGCTCCCTGTTGTGTTGCAGCTCCGTCTGATTATGGATTCCTCACCCAGCTATGTATTAATATTTTACACTTTTATCTCTCCCTGTCATCACTTCAGTTTAAGTGAGGAAAAATCACTCATAATGAGATTGAGATTACAGGCTTTGTGTATGGGGTTTACTAGTAAATGCCTGCCATGCCATTGGGATTTCCCCTACTAAGCCTCTGCTATCAGTTTACAATAACGGTTGCATTGTGACATTATCCACAGGGATGTCAAAGCACAACAAGTCTGTGCCATTATACACACCCTTTATGACATTTGCAATACTATAAACACAATACACCACTGTAAAAATATGAGCTCAGCTGTTTTTTTTTTTTAAAGTAAGCCTTGAACTCTGGCAAGAGCACATTTTTGATTCATGACACTCGTTGAAACATGGACCACGGTCCTTTGAGAGAGAAGAGTGACTGTAAAATATTGAGGGAGCGTTTGAAGAATAACTGAATATTTCCATTTCCATTTCTTTCATGCGACTCGGGTTGACGCAGAGTTCAAACCCGCGTCTCGGTTGTATCCTTCTCTTTATTAGGGTGTTGGCTGTCACAGATGATGTCTGTTTCACAAAAGGCAGAGAGAGAGAGAGAGAGAGAGAGAGAGAGAGAGAGAGAGCCGAGAGCGAACTCGGACTTCCCGTCGAGAGAGGCCACAAAGTTTTGATGAAGACTCTCGGAGAGAGGCTGTGAAAGCAGAGAAGATCAAATCAACGGTTCTGTGGGCCGTGGAGAGCGCGCTGATCCCCTCGGCGGCGAGAGGAGAGGCGGATCACAATACCTCACATATAAAACAGCAGGAGCCAGGCCAGCGGACTGAATAGGACCTGCCTGCCTCTGAAGTGTGGGAGTCCTGAACTGGAGAGGGGGGGAGAAGAAAGCATTCTCATATACCAGTTGAATGAGGGCTTTAGTGGTCAAGCCTATAGAATTGACGCAGGGGTGGGGAGTGTGAGGGGGGGGGGGGGGCATTGAGGGCTAGCTGGTCCTTAGAAGTGGCCTGGGTGCAACCCCAGCCCCCTTATTCCCTTTCTCCTAAGGGTACGAGCTCCTGCAGCTTTCACCATGGGGCCCCCTATGGACCCACTTAGGGCACAGAGAAGTGGGTGAGAGGACAACAAACTCTCAGCGCACAGCATTCCTCTACCTGGGGTTTGTCCGTCTGACCTCGGCACTGAGGGCCTCACAAAGGAACTAATTCGATTCAGAGTGATTTTGAATGTATTCATCACAAGTAAACAACATTAAAAGAAAAGTTGTTTTCACACTTTTTTTGGGGGGGGGGGGTGGATTACTGTCTTGCCTTTTGCTTCCAGATAAGGGATTATGGGTTTAAGCTTTTTATTATTTTATTTTTGTGGCTTCTCTTACGATGTGCTTTCTTTTTTGGAACATAATGTAGTTAAGAGCAGGAGCTTATTCCCCGGCCTGCCCGTCCCTGTGGTGCGATCAAAACCACAGGTAAAACGGTGGCTGCACAATGCCCTGTTTTAGCTGAGGGTGAGACTGGGGCTTAAAACAGCAGCTCCAAATGGGGAGGAGGACTTTGTAAATGAATCATTACAGGTCGTATATGTCACGTCGCCGCTCTGTACGAGCATGAATGCACGGCGTGAATATGCCTCCGCTTTTATGAGGTGTGAAAAAGGACCAATGCAACGGCTCCGTGGTTGTTTCTGCTTCACTCATTGCTGTGTTGGTGACTCCACTTTTAGAACCATTTGAACTCTGCATGTCGACATCATGCAAACCCAATTTATTGGTCCACTGAAACTTTAGTTTTCACTCATGAAAATATTTCAGTAGTTAGCTCATTTCCGATAAACCTCTGTTTTGCCCAGATAGAGGGCTCTATGAGGTGAGGAGTAAGCCTTTACAAATACTCTTCCACAATCTTCCCCAGTGTTGGAAGAGCCATGATGACGGCTATATGAAACTGCCGGGGTTGTTTTATTTTATGCTCAGGATCCACTTGTCAATTAGTACAGTCTTTAATGACACAGCAATTCCAGTCTTACACAAAATCTGCTGAAAATTAAAAAAAGAAGCCAAGCTATTTTTAATTAATGTCTGCTTTTTAAATTTAAGTCAGCTGAGCTTTGTTTTCAGCCACATAATTAATAATAATTAGTTAACAGAGTTAGTTAGAATTAGTTCATTAGTTACTAGAGTTAAATGGTTAATTATAATAATAATAATAATAATACTAATAATAATACTAATAATAATGAATTGTATTTAGCTTTTGTATCATGTAGCTTTTGTGTAACACGTAAACACTAAAACGTTATCTTATTAATTAGTAAGTAATCAAGTAGCTGAGTAAATACAATATTTACTGATTTAGTCACATCAAATAACAAAATATATTTTTTGGCTGAATAAATGCACATTGCGACATAATTAAAATGCCATCTGTAGTGTCAAAGTATGCCATCCATTCATTTCACCTTCTGTACATAAATATGTGTTTATGTGAGTATGCGTGTCTGTAAACATGAATTGCCGTACGGGTATGATAGGATAACGCTGTGTTTGTTTTGCTTTGCGGTTGCCAAACAGAACGTTATTGTTTGAGGTCAAGGAAGAACAGCACTTTCTCTCTCCTCCTCCATCTTGTTGTCCTTTCTCTACTCTTTATCTAGACCATGTTTCCCCCTCTGAATGTCCTCTTTACCATGTACCCAGTTTGCACTAACCCATTGAGGGTCTCGTTGCCAAAGGGCAGGACCCTCTGTCCGTTGATTGGTCGGTCTCAAGCCACATCATAGATGACCTTTGACCTCCCGGGGTCACTCTGGCCCTTGCCCTCAGTATGCAGCTGTGGACCGAGTTGGCATTCCTCTCCGTTAGGTCAAGACACCATTTTTCTTCACTGTAAAGAATTCATCCCCATTCGTAATGACTGATACACTGACAGTACAAATGTATGACTCACTAACATGACACCATTGACCTCCCTGTTTTCCTGATGTATCATGTTCCAGCAGTATGGGCAGTACTACTTCTGATTTATTTGTCTTTTCTTTAACATGTTTGCAGCTTCTTGTTGTTGTTTTTTCGCCTTTTTTTTTCTTCTCATAGACGAAAATGTGAAGTCAATGAATTACGGAAAAGCCATTCAAGTCAGTCAAAGAGCATCTCTGTGCATCTGAATACATCATCCATGGTGAGTTTACAAGATAAATGGGCTCCCAAAGTCACAAAAAAGACTTATGATCTCTCTTGTTGCAGTATGTAATGGGATTTTAATGGCTTTGATGGCTAAAACACATGTTCCCACAAAGCCGCAGCACGCAGGTTTGAGGTTGGTCCATGTGACCAGCACACATATGGCACCATTCGTCCATGCTTCCGTGCTTCCGGTATCTGATTTCCCAGAGCAGGGCAGGATCCTCATGCTTTACTCTTTAAGAGATTGCCTGACCCTGTTACCAACTCTTTGCTATCTTTCCTGTGTTTGAAGATCTATACGCTAACGTCACACAGTTGTTTTGACTTACTGTTTTATATGTTGTGTTATTTTATTTCTCATGCTGATTTTGTTGTTGTGAACAACTCTGTTGCCATAGTTAAAGCACTTTGTAACGCTGTAAATGAAAGTGTTCAACAATGAATGATGTTGTTGTTATTATTATTAATAAATATATTTGTTTTTATTTGTGTTTGTTTTTGCTGATAAACATCATGGTGACAAGAGAACACAACTTCCTGTCCACAGTCATTATACCACATTACCCTGCACTACCCTGCATTCCACATGCTGTGGTGTGCATTAGTTAATTTTCGTTCGATAACATCTTTGTAAAAGGCAGACCTAGGTAACAACAGTCTACTAAACCCTTTCAAATACCTTTTTCTGTGATGGATTGATCTCGCCTGGCACAATGGAACCAATTGGCTAGTCCCCGCAGTGCGAACCCCTGCCATGTGGAACTTCAGGCTAGGCTCAAGCAAATGCTCAAAGACTTCGTGGTCTGTGGGAGAGGGAGCTGTGAAAGGCATCGATGCGTCGTGGGCATCCACAAACTCCACAGGCTTTCAGATGAAGACGTCGGCTCACTCTGAACTGCCTGCCGGTGTGTGTCCCAGGAGGACAGGCCGTCTTACCTCTCTCTCTCTCTCTCTCTCTCTCTCTCTCTCTCTCTCTCTCTCTCTCTCTCTCTCTCTCTCTCTCTCTCTCTCTCTCTCTCTAACACTCTCTCTCTCTCTCTCTCTCTGACTCTTTCGCTCTCTCTCTCTCTCTCTCTCTCTCTTGCTTACACTCTCTCTCTCTCGCTCTCTGACTCTCTTGATCTCTCTCTCTCTCTATCTCGCTCGCTCTCTCTCTCTCTCTCTCTATCTTTTTCTCTCTTCTGTTTTCTTTCTCCTGTGCCTCCTGTGTTTCTCTTTCTCCTTCCCACCTCTCTTTCCCATTTCCTACCCACTCCCCCTCCCTCTCTCTCTGTGTCTCTTTCTATTAAACTTTGAGCTTTCTCACCCCCCCCCCCCTTCTTTTTCCTCTCGTTCGTCCTCCTAACGTGCACATCCCTCCACCCTCTGAAAGGCAAGCTTGCAGAGTAGCAGGCCTGACACTAGGAACAAATGACCAATATTTCTCCCTCACCTTTTGTCTGGGGTTGCCTCAGTTGTGTCAAACACGGATTTCTTTGTATTCATATTTTTTTTAACTTTGCGTCCCCACATTAAGCAGGAACTTGCTGACCTGAGTCGAGGAGACAGCGAGCTGATGCTTTAGCGGCGAGAGGCAAGGCCACACATGTAGGCTCATGAGTGATCGATGTCTGAGCTGGTAATCCCTTGCGCTTTCAAAGGGTTAATTCATCTGAGTTTACAAACGCTATTAGAGGCAAAATAACTTAGCACAGTACTCTGTGTTGTAGTGTACCGTAAGATGTGGTAAACTGGAGATTTAACCCTTATACATTTATTTTGAACTAAATGTTTGACTTCTCTAAATGCAGGTACACATTTGCTTTTAGCTGCCTTCAATACGGACGCCGCTACTTTGGTGCGTGGTTGTTAACTTTGACTTTGCCAAAGGCGCTTCCGGGCCATGAACGTGAGTGCACCTGTGATAAATACCGCCTGCTATTATCACTCAACGAATCAATTAATTAAATCTTCCTCAAACATTTATGCCACCGGTTTCCGAGGCTATCCCAGAGCGGGGAGATGGAATGCAGGTGCTTCCCGAAGATGAAGGGGGAGAAGAAGAAGAAGAAGAAGAGAAAAGAAAAAAAACAACAAAAAAACACAACTGATTAAAGAGAGGAGTGCCACGGTGGGTTCCTCCTCTCCTCCGCCCCATCCTCCTCTCCTTCTCCTCCTCCTGGAGGCTCCAGCATCCATTCGTTTCATTCCGGCGGTGGCAGGCAGACGTTCCCCCCCTAGTCTAAAAGAGGCCACAGAGGGGCATTCCGATGTCAGCGCCCTTCCCAGCTGGTGTGAAACGCTGGCGTGGGCGCAGTGAATAAACAAATAACTCGCCCTGAAGTTATTTCTCTGTGAGGGGAGCGGAGAGACAGCTGACAGGGACGTGTCTAAACAGTTGCGCTTGGACTGCACACACACACACACACACACACACACACACACACA